>JACDRP010000702.1:0-26762 GCA_013841185.1 Hycleus phaleratus | reverse complement strand
ATAAATTCAAATTCAAATACAATTTTCCAAAAAGAAAAACTGCCATTGATGCTTCTTAAAATGCTCTTTATAATACCGTTTTATTTGTTGTAATATCTTCGAAAATAAGTGAGTTATCGATGATTAAAATATTGTCGTTGTTCGGGCACCAAATCGAAGAAAGGTGTAATACAGTTGTTTAATTTTTTGGCAATTTCCTGGAAAACTAGGAAATCGATTCGGGAATTTCTTGAATATTTATAAAGAGCTTTCCATTTTCTATAAACTCGGTTGAAAGCATTGAAAAGTAAACAACAATGGTCAAGTTATAGGAAAGATATAAAAATGTAAAATATTACGAAGAAATATGCTTCAAAATTATCTTTTGTGGCTCAAATTTTCTGAAACGAAAAAGTCCTTAGATCTACCTGAAATGCTCTTAAAATCTGTTTTAATTTTTGCGATACTTCCAGGTTGGGCCTGAACTTGGTTGAAGATTTCAGATTTTTCAATCTAAAGAAAGGAATTTTCGGCGATATTAAGATAAATAATGGTACATGTAAGTAGAATCCTCAGTTTTAATAATTGTCCGATTAATTAATTTAAATTGAGAAGCGCCTTATCGGTAAATCCGGTGGTTGAATACCGGGGATTCACTGGCCGCTGATTCGGGTCGTGTTAATCGAGTAATTTTGCCGCCGGCGGGATTTAGGAAACTAGATTATTACGATATTCTCTAATAAATTACCTCAAAGGGTATTTCGAGTAGATTTACAGAATGTACGGTGGTTTTTTTCGCTCGATTGAAATAAAACCGCGCCAACATTCGAACAATAATTCTATCATACACCGGTTCCGCTTAAATTATTTGTAGTGATAGATAAATGTATTTGAACCGGGATATTATGGGGATTTTATATCAACAATTATAAATAGAAAGTGTTCCAACTTACCATCATTGGATTCTGTATCGGAATTCCTTCGTTTACTGCCCAATCGCAATAGATTCGTTACGGAAAATTGTCGCGAATTGTTTGAACAATGCAATTTTGCATTGAATTCATTCGGATTTGTTAATTCAGATAAATGCCCATCGTAGCCGAACATTGTTATTTCAAATCAATCTCACTTATTTTAATCAGATATTAAATTATCATTATAATTTATGTTGTTGTTGTTGAAGATTTTAATAAATAAATAAACCAATTAACAAATGTCCAATTTAATTGAATTAAACAAATCGAAAATTTCAGTTTGAATCACAGAACGCCAACAAGCGGATTACGCTCGGTTTGTTTTCGATATGAATCTGGTGGCACTAATATTGAAGAAAATTGAAATTAATGTCTTGTTTATGGTTATAAGATAATCTAATAAAGAGACCACAGAAAGACTACTCTACTACAACTAATAGTGTAACTATTTAACAGGGAAACTGGCAACAGTTTTTCGAGTGAGATCTGTGTATACGAAAACAAGGATTCTTGGTGACGTACGTCTCCCGTGCCACCGCCACCGTCGCCGCCACTTCAACACACATATCCTCTTCGATCCCCACCAAAACGACTTAATTCCGTTGAGCCAAAGGGGGCGGATTTCGGCTACAACGATTATAAAGATGTGTTAAGTGGCACCCTAATCATTTACAGTTGAAATTATGAGTGGAATAATTGGAAGAAATTGTGTTGACATTTATTTTTATTTATTTTTTTTTACCCACATAATCTAATAAGATTCGAAACGGAAGTTTTGGAAATTTCGAAAATATTAACCCTCGTAATAATTAATTTTTATTAGCCATAGAAAATTCAACGAACTTGGCTAATTAACCAGAGACGAGCTTTGTTATTCGAATAAACGAATCGTATGCAACTAATTAATTCAAAATCAAATTTGACATTTATTATATCTACAAACATACGAATATATTTTCGAATTTATTAAAAATCCTGTAATTTAATTAGAATCCAACTCATTTCTATTAATGACAACAATTAGTTTTCGACGATTTCTGGATTTATTAAATTAGAGATTTAAACGACGTCTCTTCTAGTTATTATAAAACAATCAAGCTTTTAATTAATGTGACTAATCTAGGCTTATTTACTATTTTTAGTTTGATTTATTCGCCGACAACTGGGCGCATTGGAGCCGTTACGGTCACGTTGATCGCTTTCTAATATATGTAGTGTAATTGTTTTTTTATTGTTGATCGTTATCGGATTCTTCTAATTAATGAATATTTAGTTTTGTTTGTTGGAGATGATTGGCATAGGCGTCTTGCAGCCGAGACCGGCCCACAACGGGCGTAACGCCACACATCAAGACTATGCCAACGAACACATCCTCCAAAGTCAGTGATGCATATATAGAGATCTCAGAAAACTGTCTCATATCATCTCCTAAATAACCACCACATGTATGTTTGGGTTTTTTTTTTTGGACGATGTTCAGCTTTGAAATACCATGTTAACAAGTCGACCATTTAACCACATCTGAATTTATCTTCATACCCGACAATAATACGAATTTTGTTTTGATACAAATCGGGGCTAGAGCAACGAAACCATCTAATTCGGGACGTCTTTATTGAAACATCTCGGATGTCTCAGTAAATTAAGCGAAGGCGAGCGATCCTTCATTAGTTTTATGATTTACTACTCCAAGTATAAATACGTTGACGGGGTGAATTATGGTACCGTTGGTTCGTTTATATAATTTGTGCCAATCAACGAAACTCTTTGTCTTGATCTCGGACGACATTCATCTTGTCTGCTCAGAACAGTTTAAATGCCACATCTGTAACTGTCTGTGAAGGTAGTCGCTCAATATGCACCGATATTTATTGTGAACGAATTTCGACAATAATTCCGTTTGTTTCACAATTGTTACAATTAAAAATCGTATTTCCTCTACGATTGATAAGTTGGACACGTGTAGATACGGATTTACACCCTACGAGTTTTTTTTCTAAAACGCCTACTGTCGGGCGATTAAATTACCATTTGAGAAATCTGTCAACAAGTGTCTACGTTCCGGCCGTATCGACGATTCTACCGCACATGCAACATATTTGTTCGTTCAAACATCAAAGACAATCAGCTGTAGTTGTCAGGACGGCAACAATCCAATTCTTATTTTATGTTCGAGGTTTTCGAAATTAATTATCAACATTGTTGTATCCAAGAACGACACAACCAGAGTAACAAAATGTCTATTAATTTGAAAAATCGTGACACAAAGTGATAAACTGTTTCACGGATTTTGAAAAATTCTAGCTGACAAACAAGTATTCCCATAGAATGACAATTTGGCTATTTTCAGATGGTTGTTTTCAACTACAAGCAAGCTGAAAAATCGTGATACTTCTCACTATCTTGAGCGAAACATTTTTGTATTGACTTACAAATATCGCCACAGAAAGAAATTTAGTCCATTACAATCAGTTTAAATTAGAGACGTTACAAAAGTGCCATAATCCATAACTGAAAAGTGAAATAGAATCGGAAGCAGATTTTTTTTAGATTTATTTTAACAGAACGGAAACAAAATTTTTTTGGAAAACTCAGAAATTTCTGAGAGATTTGGAAAGCGTCTACAATCTGCTCAAATTTCTGTTAATCTTCCAAAGTCTTAAAGATTTAAAAAATTTCTTCAGTTGGCCATCTATGGTCAATATTATTATGTAGTAGAACACCTGCTCTAAGATTGTCTTCTGTAACTCAGAATTCAATTGGCAATTTTCAATTGGCCTATAAATGGTCTTTCTAGTGTTGTCGTATGCATTGTAATATGTCATCAAACAAGCGAGATATCGATCATTAAAAATTAGCAGTTTATCTTCAAGTTTCAGTTAGTATCAGAATCAGAAACAGCTCCCAATTTTGCGCATTTACGGAACCAAAACCAGAGATTAAGATCGCGGTAAGTTTCAAGGGAAAATCCCAATTTGCTCCCTTAAATGCAGGACCCTTCATTACAACTGGTTCCGACACACCGGACGCCTTTTAATAATCATTTACAGATCATTATGATTAAATTATAATCGATTCTATACGGCCGTTTTATTGAAAATTATTACACTGGAAACAGATTCGGTTTCTAGCTAAGATGCGGGTACCAACCATGGGGACAACAATTATTCTGGAATTTCCAGTATTTTGCCACGTGCGGGGCCGGCTGCTACTTCATCTGCACACCATTCCAAGAATTGCCAATAAATAATTAGATAATTTAGTTTGAAAAAAATAGCAAATTTAATTTGTAAACACGAGAAAAATTGTCGGCTCTTGGCCTTTTCAATGGTTAATAAATTGAGACAATTTAATGTGACAATAAAGTCTAAAATTAGTTAGTAGAAGAGCTTAACATTTGTGTAAATCAAAATCTAATTATAATTATTAGTGCGAATATCTAACTTGATATTTTATAATAACTAATAAATTTCAAAGATTGAGTACAACCCTCGGGGCAGTTTCGTTATGTATTTTTTATATTCATCTATCCCCTCATTAGAATCGTTCCACTCTAAGAAACTATGTAAATGTTGAAGCAAAAAATAGAAAACGGTCCTCCTATTGTTGTACGAAATAAAAGATGGGCTTTCTTGTTATATCTTTTTTTTTTTTGATTTTTTGTCTATTAGACATTGAGAAATAATCTGTAATATTTAACGAGTTTTATTCCAATAACTCATGGAAAGTTCACCGAAAGTTATGCTGGCGCCAGTTTGCAGAGTTCGCTTTTGATGTTCAAAGGTGCGGTAGACAGGTGTGGGGCCTCACCTGTTGTTTCTTGTCAATCTAACGTTCCTGGAAGACTTCGACTAGAATCGTAGAAACCCCATCCAACATCACAGCATTTGTGTATGTGTGTGAAAACGGTGACTAATTACAACACAACATCAAATACATCTAGAAAAAATAATCAGATTTTTCATGTGACATCGAAATGTCTAAACATTCGGCAAATTTTCGTATTAAATAAATCAACCGGCTGTGATGTTCTGACTTGGAATAATTATATTTTGAGTTTAGGTTTCCGTTGGAGTTAGTCGAATTTAATTATCGTAAATTCTCATGATGATTTTTTTCTGGAGATCGAGAGACAAGAATAACAACCCTACTGTTCCTTTCCATCGTTTTATTTGAGAGCAAAAAGTCCACGCTTTTTGTCTAAACGATTTTAAATTGGTCTATTTCGGTACAATTCGGTTTGAGAGCAAAATTTAGGAGGGGCCAAATTTTTGAAAAAAAAAATTGAGGATTAGCACAATTTCTGTAAGTTTTGCTTTAGAGGTAAAGTCGATGAGTTTCGCAAATCTAAGAAATTGATCTTTGCCGATCCAGAATTATTTTTGTACGAGGATCTCACTATTGTTGTAGAGGATTTGCCCAATTTTGTCTAATTTCTATAAGTTTTCCATATCAAATTAGTTTAAGGGCGAAATTTGAGACAACTAAGGCCAAATTTTTGAGGGTCGTCAATTATTACTTAGGACTGGCAGAAATTTGTGTAATTTCTATAAGTTTTGTCTTGGGGAAAAAGTCGAAGATTTGGCATGATCCTTGCCGATCGTGAATTATTTTTAGTTGAGAATCTCGCCCTAATCCGGCTTGAAAAGTGGCACCATTTTGTGCAATGTCTCACGCTAGATTAGTGAGAAACCACTAGGATTTATTCGATTTCCGCTTAATGATATTTATGATAGCACTTAGAGCCGACGATATGCCAGAAAAGTTTAAAAGAACATTAAACTGAAACTGTAAATGTAATAATATTAACTTCAATTAAAACCACTAAATATAACGATGGATGTATTCCAAGTTACTCCGGTTTTTATACAAGAATTTCCAACAGAAATCCAGTTATTAGCGTTGTTCGAAGCCAATAATAGTGCCCATTATTTGCGGATTATCAGCAATGTAACCGTTGTGGGTCTTGCAGTAGTGCATAAAAGCAAATAAACGTTGTCCGAAGAATTCAATGCGTGTTCTTTGAACGGATCCAGACGATTCTTGTTTGCTAACATCATAATTTATCCGCGTTGAAAGCGAAAAGTAAATATTGTAGAACAAGAAGAATAAAAATCCAGTTCAAAGTAATACTACAGATCAGTTCTGATTAAAATCGCGTACACGATTTATTAACCGTAGGTCTCCAATTCAACAGTTCCATAGATCATGGTGTCATATTTTTAGAAAATTTCACCGGTGCTCTATTAATTTAGGTAACAGATGTGCTGAAAACTGGACAATTACCGCACACAGTTTCGATATAATTAGTTTCAATATAACTTATCGATGTTGTACTTCTGGCAAATTATCCATAGGGGATTTTCCCTCATCATTATAATTTGATTACAATTCGTACAGTAACTGGCGGTTCTAATTGAAATCACACATGTTTAGAATTAACTCTTTCCAATTCGGACTGTTTCGAATTCGTTTATGGTTGATGTATCTGGTGAAGTGTACCGAAAATAATACCGTCTCTCGTATTAGTTGATGGGCATTTTGAAAGTTTCAACAGAATTCCAACAGATGCGATGCAGTCAAGTAGAATAATTAGTATCAGTATACATGTATATGCGTATAACTCTTGTTATTTATTAGTTTGGATGATTTCAACCATTTTACTATAAACAAATTAATTGTGCAAAGTAAATCGGGAGCACACCTGCGGCTAATTTGTAATACCTCACCAGTACATGGGGATCGTTGACGGCTTATTGATGATCATGTTGAGATCAACCCTTGGAAATTCTTCATAGTGCTAGAAGAGACAGATTAAAATAATCTTTACCAGTAAATAACAGCCATGCCTCTTAATAATAAGTGTATGTGTACAAACAATGGCGAAAATTACGACTTTATACACGATTTAATATTATTTAAGGCGATAATAATAAGGAAATGCAATGGCGCGTGCTCCAGGTTTCACCCGTCAAGACTACATGCGATTCTAAAGAATCCTCGAACACTCGACAAAGATATACCACCGTCTTGTTTCGTTCCACAATAAAATTCCCTTAACTTATACGGGATTTTATTGTAAAGAATCAGTGATTTTATATTTTGGTATAAACATCCTTTTATATTTTGTCTTACAATACAAACTACAGACGGACTGTTAGGCAAGAAACCAGGCGACCAGGTGTTTTGCTGATATTGATTTGCCATAACGTCGCTAGTTCCCACTTTTTTTCGCTAAACCTCCGTTATAAACTTGGACAAATTCCGGAATACAAAAGAATTTAGAGCAGGAAGTTTTTACAGATTTCGTCGGCTTCTAGTCCGGTTTCGTGGGATTTTTCCCCATTAAAGAATTTCGACAAGTTCTGCTTAGTTAGCGCGGTTTTGTCACCTGAAAGGGTACTCGAGTATTATTAAACAGCCTTATTTGAGTGAGATTATTGTTACAAATCCCGAAATGCCCGCCCCAAGCGCCCATCAATTACGCTTATTACTGACGATTGTTATTATAGGGAGTTGCGGTCGCAAAAAGTACTTTAACTCCTAGACGAGTTTTCGTTCGGATATGAGACGAAAAAACTGTAACAAAACGTTGGTATACCAAGGGTTGAACTGATTGCAGCCCTAAATAAATACAAAATAACCCGTAGAAGATCTACCAGGCACTTGTGTTCGATAAATTATTATTTACAATTCAATTCATATTCAACAAATATCAATCTTATCAGATTTTGCTCTTTTTTTGTGTCGAATTGTAAAGAACCGGAAACGGCCATTCGCGCCAACCGGTGCTAAAAATCGCGGGCTTTCTTACAAACAAGCAGTTGCATCATGAAATCTTGGACAAGGTCGACATTCTGCATTTCCATTAATACAATGGAAAATCGAGTGCGGAAGGGGGGAGGGGGAATTATATATCCCTCTTCTATAGCGTGTCTGTGGCCTTTGCAATGCAGGGGGTGCTGGAGGGTCGCTCTTATGTAGACAACACGAGGTCGGCCAGGTACCCCAGGTAAAAGTAAACGGCGCGCAGACACTTGCCAGATGAGTTCGCGGCAACTTCGAGCCGATCTTATTCTTATTTTTAGTAGTTGTTAGTGAAGGTTTATTAGCGCGGCAATGATTTATCACTGTTATCAATGAAATATTTCCAATTTTAAGGGAGTTTAGTGAGTGTTTTTTGAAGAAAATCAACTTTTACTACCTGTGGATTATGTTATGGTGAGTTTAGTTTTTGATTTTAAATTAATTAAAATTTCGAGTGTATAGTTGGCCTTCGGTTTATAATTAAGTAATACGGTATTTTGAAGAATTTAACGAATCTGTTGTAATGTCACTGTTTAAAACTGACAAAACGACAATGTTTTCGTCTTTGGAACTTGTGTAGTTTATGATTTTTTCAAAATTCTAGACATGAACGTGTATTTTGAGCGCATTTAATTTTAGAATTTAACGATGATTAACGTTGATAGTCTCTTACAGACAGAATTACATAATTTTGGCGCATACTAAGCCTCTTGAATTAACAACAATCCAATATTTAGACTGATTTAGACTAAATAATGGTCGAAATTTAGCTCAACTCCCCAAACAGACTATTTATAAGCTTAGAGACTACTAAATTCATTTAAAACAGAGCTAAATTTCGGCAAAATTGATCAAACAAGCACAAAATCCGTAAAATACGATTAACGCCCTTTTTAAACACGGATTTACGTTAATCTTCAAGTGTAACAATTGTATTTAACCAACATATCAATCGTAAAACTACCCTTATTATAGATTCAGTAACCGTGAAGAATTTAATTAAAAACTAGAATTTTGATAATTAAGAAAATTCCCACAATACTAAATCATTAAAGTGACATTTAAAATATTTCGAATTTCGAAATTAGAAGGTAAAAAATTCTCCCCTATATTCCACCATTTTTCCCACAACGTTCCAGGCAGGTTTCCTATACAGGACCCTTTCGAACAATAAAAAAGGCCCGTTTGGGAATAGAAACTTCAAGATCTAGTTTTGATAAGTCGCAAAGACAACTTTAACGTTCCTACCCTTAACGAATGATGAGGCAGATTTTTCGTTTTTATTCGAATTTCGACTAGGTTTTGTTATTAAAAACTCCCCTACTGTCGATAAAACCAATACAATTTCGTGAGAAATTGTATTGGTTCTGGAGGAATACCCGTATTGTTGTTATTTAAAATTAGATCACGTATTGTTCACGGACGAGGGTAAGAAGGTTAGGTCAGGTTAGGCTAGACGAGTCCGCCTCTATCACCTGGCCTGCACAACCGCTGTCGTTCCCTTTTCTTACGGAAGTCTCCCTAGCGCTTGTGCCACAGATCGGAGGCTGTTGCCTCATCAGAGTTTAGAGAAAAGTTGCAAAACTACACGCTTTTATTGTCGTATTGTTGTTGTTGTGACGGAACCGTACCAGATTTCCGTTATGACAACGGGTCCTGTCATCGATACCCCTGTAGACTTCCTGCTCGATACAAATCCAGTTGCGTGAAATTTATTCTAACGTTGCTAATTTCAATTGCGATAAGAGATCGTTGAACTTTTCATTACTGTGCGGTTTATTGCTGCAATAAATATCTAATTAGAGTACAATAAATATCGTAGGGGTTGATCGAAATCACAATTAATTTTAATTTAGTTCATTTTCATATAATAAATATTTATATTGACATATGGCACTTAATATTCTTGTAAATAAATCGGCGAAATTTACATGTTACGGCTAGATGAACATGACATATGGCAGTTGCTCCAAGCGCGATAAAACTGTCCAACAATTACAAACTGATAAGCTTCCTGATTTTTCAAACAATCGATAATCAACCCTTAGCTTTCCACACATCTGTTGTTTCTGAGGGTGCTTTCCATTGTTTCTACCTACAATGAATCTGATGCGGCTGGGGTGAATTTCTTGCAATCAACAGGGGTGTCACGTTCAAAAATCACTTGACTTATTAATTTGGAATATTTGCCGATTTGAGCGTTAAATTTTGGAATTAGAATATGTAAATTTTCGTCTGGCATGTGGAAGACGGTTGTTCCGTTAGTATAAAACGTCCCCTAAATTTGGGAGAATTTCGTCGATTTCTATTATAAATTGTTTGATTAGAAATGTGGGAGTAGAGAGGAATATTTATTTGTCAAAATGAGCAGCTGACTACTACAATTTTTTCGACAACACCTGCTCGTGAAGTTGGTATCAAATTTAAATAAAATTACAGTTGTATTATTTATTTTATACAAATTCCCTAACAAAAAGGGTGAAATTTCAAATCGCTCTCATTAAATCAACTTGACAGTTTTTGACACAACGTTTAATCTATCCCTTTATAGAATTTCACAGTAATTATAGTCAAATCGACTACTTTCGAATTAAATCAGGTGATTCGGTTCGATTAAAGGCCACCACCTGTGAGTTTTTTTGATTAAATTCTAATCTAATGAGCCAATTTAGTCGTCAAATGCGCGGCTGATTAATTTCGTGTTTTTACAGAATCTGGCGCCATGCTGAAGTGGACTGTAATGGCACGACGGGAGGCTGAAAAGTCCGATCCGTCCCGCCGTCGATCGGCCATCTCAGGAACTACAACAACAACAAAGATCGAGGATGAATTTACGCCAAGGACGAAAACAAAGCGCCGACGCTCCAGTACAAATCGACGCCGTTCAAGCACCTCGAAACCTTCCAATATTTTGAACACAAACAGTGCCGATTTGGAGATGGATAAAGAGAACAAATTCACGTCGACACCAATCAAATCGTACGATCACCAATGCGATGTTCTGAGGGATGTTAGTAATTTAACACCGAACGATCCGAACACGAGGCGGGTACTATCGGCGAAAAAATGCAAAAAGACCGAAACTACCCCAGTGGTGAAACACAAACGAAAGAAACGCTGTTTAGATCCAGGACACGAGCTGGAGTTTCATTCGAACGATCAAAGTAATTATTTTCGACCATTCGAAACGGTCGATTCACACATAAAAGGGTTATCACCGGATAATATAGCCGAGAATCGTGATCATGGTGCCAAACGGCGCATCCAAGAAGTCTACACAGCGCCCACATTACCAACTTTGGGGATCGAATATTCGCCTTGTATAATGTCCAGTGTTGTAACTTTCAATTCTAGTCCAGTCAAACAGACACCTTTGGGTAAATTATTGGATTTGAATGGTGATAATGCGGCGAAACGGCAGAAAATCGAGCATGTTAACGATTTTTTACATCAAATCTCTACGGTACAATCGCCGGAAGTCGATCATCAAGCCGTATTTGAAGTTAAATCGAATTGTAAAGCGATTGATGACATTAAAGTGACACCTCTAGTGAAGAAATTCGTCGATTTACAATTCAGCCAGATGAATTTAAGCGACTCATCGTCGTTAATTAACGATTTATCGCTAGAGAAAATCGTTGATGCCATCCTAGATTCGACTGTACGCAGCGATAAACAAGATTCGGGCTTCAAGAGTACAATTGAATATTCGCATCGTTTGGAAGGTAATTTCGTTTGCCAACAATGCAATCCTACCAATTCCTCTTCGACTTTATCACAAAATGAAACAAACAAAACGATTATTAATATAAATGAACCGTTTAACGAGCGTTGTGTTGATGTGACAATAAAATCGAAGAAACGCTCCCTATCACTGTCGCCAATTTCAACAAAATTAAACGATAGCGAAACGAATTTCACATTGAAACGACAACGTTGTATACGACGGCGTAAAACCGACGACGATCGCAAGATGCGATCGAATCAGAAGAAATCACCGTTGAAAAATGACTCGTTCAATGCAACAACAATATCGGGACAAATAGCCGATTCAAATAAGAGTACACCGAAGAGAATCGGTTTGGATTGTAAAGAAACACCACCGATAGCCGACCGGACATTTACTTTAACGACACCAGTTGATACGACGAATCGGCGATTTCGGCGTTGTTTACAATTCGAATCGCCAACATCCTTGTCGGAGAGTGTGTTCGCTACTAACTGCAGTATAGGTGAGGTCCGGGGGTCAATCGATTTGAATATACGTTGTAATGAAGACGTTTTATATGTTAATAGTGAGTTTATTTTGATTCTATTTTAAATTTGTTAATAATCATTGTGTTTTCAGTTATACGATGCAGAGACTTATATCGACCTAGTGGCAAACAAATTAACGCTTACGTTAAGGTGAGGGCTATTTTCTGTTTATTAACACCCCCACAACAGCTGGAGAATATTGGCAAGCTAATTTTGAATGATTCGGATTTAATTATAGCCTCTTCCTGATCTATTCAGCGCTATTAAATTATCCTCTCCTGTGCCGTGACACGTGGATCATCTAAATTTATATAATTTAAAATTGCAAAATTCGGTCAAAAGGCAACTTTACGAGGATCTTTGTCTCATTCTTTTGTTAGACGTTTTATACATATCACTGTAGATCATTTAATGCCAAATTTACAATGAGGTCGATCGCAACATTTTCCGATTAAAGCGATTTTTCACAAATTTCCCAAATTTTGGTAGTGTTCCCTACAAATCCTCAAAATATTTTTCAAATCGCCCAGCATTTAATAGGGGCTGCCATAAAAACTGGGAACATTTGGCTGTATGTGTGGTCGTTTGATGAAAATCGAATCATTGCCCATTCCGATGAGCCAAGAGGTCCAATTTTCGTCAAAATATCTTTGTAATTGTTCAATCAATAGAGCTTATCTTCAAAGTTTTAAATGATCTACCCGATATATCTACGAAAACCGGCCGTTATCGCTTAAGTGTCAGAAATATGGATGGTTTCCGTTGTAGCACTCTTCCAAGAGGCGGAATTCCTGTTATTTGTTACAAAAGTAGCAATTTTTCAGAAAAAATGAGCGAATTTGTTCAATTTCCTTTTGTGAAAAATTAACTCTGTTGGACG
The DNA here is from genome assembly GCA_013841185.1 of Hycleus phaleratus. NCBI lineage: Eukaryota > Metazoa > Arthropoda > Insecta > Coleoptera > Meloidae > Hycleus > Hycleus phaleratus. Next base: position 13,865 of record JACDRP010000702.1, on the reverse strand, counting down.
TTTGTAACGAAATTGTTGTTTTATCCCAGGACTTATTCCCAAGACGGATATTTCAGTTAGTGTAGAAGTTGTAGTTGAAATATTTAACAGATTCGTTAGTAAATAATTCCACAACGGGAGAAATTTAATAAAAAATAATCTTAGTGAGGAAGTTCTAGAACTGTTGCTGTGCGTTATACGAGGACGATTTGCCGCGTAAATCTCAACGTTTTCTATTGTTGCAATTGCACATGTTGCACCCTTGTTTGTCCCTCTTATAAAAGAAAACTCGTTCTTTTCGTATTCCATTTCAAAATCTACACAGATGCAATTCTATAATGCATTATTCAATTTTTTTTTGAATTCAATTCCAGTTAATCACTAGCGGAAAATTGTTTATCGTAAGGCCAGTAGGGCACAAGGGAAACGCGCTTGGTCGTCCGGTCGATATCATTTAGTTGCGTCACTGGTGTTTCCCGCGTCATCATGACGATATCCTGATGCAGAGAAGGAGGTCCTTAAATGCTGCAGATGACCCTTGTTCGTATGAAAATTTAATATTGGAACGATTGAAACGTTTATAAGAGGAAATTTTTTGTTGTTTGACGAAAAACGTGCTTCCTGGCCGTTTAAATGGAGCAATCACGCGATATCACCATTGTATTCTAATGCCCCTGAAAAACATATTTGTTGAAATATAAGTTGATAGATTTATAACGGGAATCATTGGAGATTTGGCTGGATTAGTTGAACCGTTTCCAAGAGTCGGAATTGTTTTTAAATTCAATTGCCCAATGAAATTACAATTCTTCTGTAGTTTTCTTAATCAAAAAATGATTTTCAGGTAGCTTTCAGTGATCGGCGTAAACGCAATGGTCTCCTGCAACGTACTCCAGTCTTGTCGAATTCGGAAAAACCGCTCTTTAATCATACTTTTAAATTTCCCGTCGATTTGGAGAATTCGGATAGAAGAATTCATATTGAAGTTTGGCATCGGGATCGCACCACAAGGTAATATCTTTGTCTATATGTATGTGGGTTGTGGGGGATTGAATGTCGATCGTTAGAGCACATTATTCAAGTTTTGACAGGCTTGTTTGCTGCGATGAAATCAATGAGTGATTCCACTTTGACCGCAATATCACCCTCTCGAAATTTTTGCAATTATGCAAATTATTCTCAATTAGACTTTTCTTAAATAAGTCGAAAGTAGCGTCTAGATTCAAGTATTCAACCAATTGTGTTGATGGTTGTTGGTATTGTTATGTATTATAATAGTCTAGTATGCGCAAAATCCACCCACCATTTTCTGGATCGATGTCTGGTATATTCTTTTGCCAGCCAACTATCCAGGAGCATGTGCACTGTCTTTCTTTATTAAAAACAACTATATGAAAGACTAAGATAGATATGTACCGTTGAATCCTATATGGGGCGTGGTGGAAATTTTCGATGGAAATCCATCCAACCGACCGGACCTAGAGCTAGAAAGACTCTCTCATACATATACTTGATGACCTCCTGTTCTAATCAACACTCCTTCTCCCATGACATTTCTGGGATAATTTGTAGATAAAACAAGCAAAAAAATTACAATCGATTCTAGTGATATTTGTGATAATTATGTGTGAATTTTGTGCTCGATAAAACCCCAATTACTTTCATTTCGTTAATAATAGAAAAAGTGTTTTGCTAAATTTCAAGTGCCGTCGATTTTTCTACGAATTTTCTCAACGATTAATCGTTCAATAATAATGTTAATTAATTGTGTAAGATTCCAATTTTATCCAACTACTACAGCGTTATTTTCGGCATATTACGACAGAATGCGGCATTTGAACTGAATGGCGAAAGTAAGTCTCAATTGGAAATACCGAAAATTCTGCCACGATATAAACTGTCATTATTTAGTCTTATACAGCTGGTTTTAGACAAAATTTAACCCTTATTTTTGTAAATAACGAAACTATCAGCTGTTTGATTGATGTATCAATTGTGTGATTTGTGGTATCACCCCCTAATAACACGTGTTCTGTTATTGTACCCTTAAATATGCGGGTGGTCAATAGACTGCATTGTTATTAGAGTGCTTTATTGCTTTACAATTCGTGTTAATATTGAAATGTTTTTCAGGACAAGCGAATTTCTGGGCTGTTTGTCGTTTGATATCAGACATGCTTATAAGAAGGTAGGTTATTTTTGTGATTTTCCCCTTTCACGCTCCAATAGTCTATCTTGTAGATTTGCACATGAATTGTTTCAATCCGTAGAGATATTTCCAATATTTGAATATCCGCGTAGAATTTTAAATTCAATTGGAAAATAAACTCAACAATGTACCCTTACAATTATAACCATGTAGAATTATTGCTATAGTTAAGAATTTATTATTAATTTTACTGTTTCGTTTACGATATGAGTGGGTAAAAATCGATAAAAAGCAACTCTCGACTTGTATGTGTGTTATGAAGAAATTCTAATTCACCAACTCGTTCAATTAGAATCCTTTAAAGCTTTCAATCACATTGATTTTTATCCAACTTTTATTGTGGTGCATTATTAAGAATTAGCTTTGTATGAATAAACGTTAACGGGCGTGAATCTATTGTGGCTCGTTCTTTGATCTGACGACAATGAGACAATGCCCCGTTTTTCTTTTCGTTATCTTTCTAGCGTAATTTTGTACAATTTCAGGAAATTTGCGGTTCATATCGTCTACTACCTCAGTCAACGGGCCGTTCTCAAAACGTTCCGATAACCCCCTTGAATCAATTAACCAACAATAAAACACCCATCGATTATCAACAATCAACAAGTTCAACAATGTGTGAAAGTCAATCGAGTGTCGATGAAATCGTCAATATCGATGATCTTGATAATGACTTAAAAAAGCCGACAAGTAAAGCAATTTTGAATGAACAACAAAAACATGCCGACGAGAATTTGTTTCTACGTTATTTGGAATTGGATCCGATGGAAGGACCGGAGGCTATACCGGCTGCAATGCAACGGAAAGCAACAGGAAACAAGAATGGACGTACACCGTTCACACAGACGAAACGTTTAATTCGTCCACCGAAATCCGGATTTGGTTTCAGTGTTGTTTGGACGCATCCACCGCGTATTGAACGTGTTGAAAAAGGCCTGCCAGCTGATAAGGCTGGAATCTTGCCAGGTGATTACATTATCTTCGTCGATAAACATAACGTTGTTATGATGCCGGAGATTGATATTTTAAATCTAATTAGGTACGATTATCTTCAAATAAATCAAAGATAATTCTTATAATCAATTTATCGTAATAGATCGTATGGAAATCAATTGACTTTGGAGATATTTCGCCGGAATTCGTCCCGGAACGGTTCAGTGCCTAGTGTGAGGCGTTTGAACAGTACGGGGACTTGCAGTACAACTGGGCTTCCAACGAATGCAAATTTGGTACAACGCCGCCCGTCGACCGTCTGTTCGACAAACACCACATCGGTTGATTACAGCAGGAAGAAATTGCATTTACCTCAAGTCACGTTCACTGCAGAGGTTGGTAGCGGAATTATTGTTTAGTTTTGTGTTTAAAAACCAGAAAAATTGCGGCCAGTATTTTGAAAACGAACCAAAAATTCTCGAAATTCGCTTGAACAAACAATGTATTCTTAATTTATTTTATTTTAATCACGTTTTTGTTATCATTCCTATTGATTTAAGTTTAATCTCTTTTTGTTGAATTAATTTCCGTTGCTATTATTAAAAAATAAATGTTTGTGTTTTTTCTATAATTTTCCGTTTATTTTGAATTTCCATCCGATCACCCCTAACTGTTTCTCTAATTAGAAACCCACAAATAACCCGGACGAGAATCGAAGGAAAGCCATGTACCAACTGATCAGTAAAGAACAACAATACGCAACAGGTTTACAGTTTGCCGTTACCAGATTCGTTTCGGCTTTAGCTGAGCGCCGCGACTTGATCACGCCGATGGAACATAAAGCTCTATTTCAAAATTCGGAAGAGGTAAATTTCTAAAGTTACAATTTAGACAACACAACTTACAAATTCAGCTCAACTTTGGCTAACTATACTATCGTTTAAACGACTAGATCCTCCGGATTACCGACGATATTTTAGAAGCTGTAGTCCAAGAAGACGGGGAGCCGCAGATCAATTCGTTATGCCGGACTTATCATGGTAAATTAACAGAAATCGTTACGGCTTATAAGAAGTATTGTTCAGGTATTAAAAGGGCTGATTGTGTGTTGGCTAATAAAACGAAGAATTCGAATTCGGAATTTGTTCGTTTCCTGTATACGCCGTCGATACCGAGACGACGGCCGGACATTACCTCTTTCATACATAAACCATTGGAACACTATCGGGAGATTTTGAGATTGTTGACCATAATTCAAGCCAATACGAAATCGAATCATGAAGACTTTCCTGTGATAAATCAAGTTGTGCAAAGTTTACAAGTAACGTTATTTTTCGGCGTGATTAATGAAGATTACAGTTGTTTTTTCTGTTATAAATTTACAGCAAACTTATCGAGAGATTACTGTAGATGCCGGCTTAATGGAACCAATGGGCGAAGGTAGGCCGCTATTAACCGTACAAGACGTAGAAAATCGTTTAGTTTTCACCAAGTGTAAAGTAAGTCCAATTTAAAGTTTCAAAACAACAACGAACAAATCTTTGACGATTTACAGCCTTTCGTATTGAACAAACCGGGACGTCAATGGATATTCGGCGGCGATTTAGGTCGAGTTGAGGGACGTAATGTGCGACAATATTGGACTTTATTATTTAGTGATTTATTATTATTTGCTAAAGTGTCCAGGGATCGGGTGTTATTCGTGATTGAAGATCCTCTACCGCTCGCCAATATTAGTGATATGTCGTTCAATATTCGGAAAAAAGGTTAATCTATTCAAAATAATCCAATTTTAGTTGCCTTTTGATATTTGTAATGGAATTTTAGATACCGAATTTAGGATAATTGTGACGCCTGGCGGTAAGAATGCGACAAGTCCTACAGTGCATTGTGGGCCGGATTTGAGCCGAACGCCGAAGAAGAGCGGTAGTAAGCGAACGGTGGTACTTAGGGCGCCGACAACTGAACTTAAAGCTGTATGGCAAAATTTACTCCAACGCCAAATGTAAGTCATTTTTGTTATTTTTACGCAGTTCTTTCAAGCACAGACACGGTGACGATTAACGATAAAACTAATTAATTTTCTATCTAGTCAAATAGCATATCCATAAAGTCTTAGAATAGATTTAGATAGAATCAAGACCTATTCAATTTAGAAATAGTTTTAGATTTATAGGTTTTGATTTGAAATTGTGTATAGTCTAGCGACTTTATGGGTGTACTGTAGAATTGATAGTTGTTGTTATTGTTGCGCACGCAGCTTCCACGTAAACGCGGGCATGGATGGCAGCGCATTTAGCAGTCCGATAGAATCTCCTGATGCTCCAATAACCTCCTCCGTGGCCACTTTGCAGTCTGCAGAATCGCTCTCCCTTCGTCGGCAGGTGCGTCTGTGTAGCGGTCACTGCAGCGAACCAGTAGCTCATTCCTGCCTACCTGCACAAATCCAAAACCACCAATCACCACCCCCACCGCCACCACCATTACCATCATTATCACAATTAGCACCAATACCACAACAACAACAAAGATCATACCCATCAATACTGCCAACACAAACATCATTAACTAAAACACCTGATACACCATCGGCTAATATATCATCTCAATCGTCCTCTGAACAATCTCAGGCTTTTACATCGCATTTCACCTCAGAAAGTAGTTTAATATTGAAGCATCAATTACCTGAAGAACCGCAATCCCCATCTGCTATCCTAACTCCATCAACGGAAATATCATCCGATACTGATGCACACAATATTGAAGATATCGATTTTTTGAAATTAGATGAGGAACTTTGGGATATAACGAATTTTGATTACGATTTGAGTTGTTTAAATATTGACGGCTTATCAACAAAGAGCTGCCAATCGAGTAATTAAAAAAGAGATAATAACGATTAGAGACAATCTGATTCTTTTTTTGGTCAAAATAAAAGATAAATGTGCCATCAGTGTTTTCCTTTTGCAAAAGCACTTGTCCAATTCGACTGCCTCTTTCAAATAAAGTACCTTTAAAAAAATGATTTATGTCTAAATTTAAACATATAGATCTTTTTAGTAAACAAATTAATGAACAAAGAACGACTATATGGTAGATAAAAGAATCTAGATTGAGATTTATCTATATTGTTACAGAATGTAATTTATACAAATATATATTTGCAAATAAACGCTTTGGTTATAACATTTTGCTTTTTAATGACCTTTTACTTTATAATTTGCTAGATTCAAAAAAAACTTTTAAAATTTTTTAGACAAAAATCCAATTATTGGCAATTTTTCCATTAATACTCGGCCATTTTTCAGACCCCGCAAAACCTAAACGAAAATACAGAAATACAAAAGCAAATTGACGCCCTTATTGAGCACAAATGTAAGCAAATGACCAAAACAAATAGCGTCAAAGGTAATACAACACATTTAGAAAAATGGATGAAAAGTCAACTTGATAATGAACTTGCTGATGAAGCAGAATTGGAACCATTGAGTGAAGAATGGACCGAAGAGATGCTACGTAAACGTTCTGAAGAACTCCGATTGATTGATAGTCAAGGCAATATAACTTGTCGGGCGGAGATGACGAAAAAGACTGATAATCGCTGCGAGGAGAACAATGCAATCAGCGATCACGACCAAAGTCCGTCCAAAAGTACAACAACCGAAAGCCAAGTAAATTCTTCTTTTAACTTTAAAAAATTTCTATCATAATACTTTGCAGATTACTGTACGTTCAAGCCCTATAGTACCGGAGACTGTATCCGTATGCCGGCAATGCCACAGAAATTGCCTTTCTACAGCCAACAACTCCAATAAAAACGTGAGAAATTTGAACCTTCAACGCACTGAAGACGAACTCAATGCTAATATTCAAGATAAAGACGAAGACGATTGGAGACCGTTGTTTTTAATGGGATTAAGTGCCGTCAATCCAGCCTCTAGTCTAGTGAAATTAGATCCATTCTCACTTCCAGTGCCTCAAATCTCGGTAGCACCCCCAACACCGGACAATTCCACAAAAACCTCCACCATCGACCAACAACTAGAAGATTCATGCATTTGCAACATTAACGAAGTAAGAACACCCAAAATCCAAACGATAATCATTCATTTTTAATAAATCAGGTGATTAACTACAACGATATCGATGCATCACCGGATGACTCCCCACAAACTGAAGAACACCCTTATCACTCGTTGAGTAGTTCAAATTTAACCCTAAGAAGATACGGGACAGTTTCAAGTTTGGAACGCTTGGGTGGTGAAGATAACGAAGATAACTGGGACGAAAATAACAATTCATCGGCTAGTGAAGAAGAGAAAGAGACTCAAGGTGTCGATAATGAAGCGTTTTATTACTCGTCGATTAGGAATTGGACGGCCAAAGCGGGATCTTTCGTCGCCGAGAAGATGGCGTTTTTTGAGCGACTCGGTGAAGATTATAGGAATAGTGGAAGACTTTTTGACCGGTAAATTTCGAAAATGTATTTCATTTTGATTTAATTTTATGTCAATACAGATATTTGAAGACTACTGATATTGTGAACGGTGATGAGGCGCAAGAAGAGGAAACTTCAGGCGCAACTTCCGGTGAAGAAATTTGGGGTACTCCTACTAGTGGTGGGGAAATGGATGATGCTTTCAATTCGCCGAATTACGAAGGAAATAAATCGGTTAGAAATTGGGGCTTTTTCGGAATCTTTTTGCATGCGCTCTATTTTTGGTTAATTCTAGCATGTATCTCTATTTAGTTTATTTAATATTTAGAAATTAATTGTGTAATTTAGCCGTATGATGGTTCAATATCTTCGGATAATGGTGATGATACGGAATTGATGATGGATGAGTTGTTGATGACTCCGCCGATAAGTGCATCGATAATGCGCGGTCTTCTGCCCCGTCGGACTCTTGAGCCGCTTATCGAGGAGGACTGTTCGGAGAGTTGTTCTTCATCGAGTCCTTCAGCAACGGAACCATCAATTTCACCAGAACAGGTAAATATTGAAACGTATATGTGGCATGTTACCGTAGAGCTCACCCAATTCTGTAGGATATACCTGAGGTATTGCACAAACCCAACTGGTAGATGTGGCATGATGATAAGAGATGGATGATTTAATGGTAAATGTTGATATGATGGTAGTTAATTTGTAGATTGAAATAATTGTGTCGAAATCAAATTGATGCTTTTTTTTATCAATAAAGTGTGAATTACCTTGTGGGCAGGGCAACGAAATTGGAAATGCTGCTGACATATGCTCGACTGTTGCCGAAAGCCGCACAAAGACAATGCAAAAACATCAAGAGACGACGGTCCAAGTACCATCAGTGGTGGTGACAACATCCGAAACGAATGTTTTAACGAAAATACACAGGTCGGACAGTTATCGGCGGATTGTCGAGGCGGCCGAGGAGGCGATCGACGACGACCATCTAAGTTTTTTCGATCGATTCAAGCCAACAGCCAAATTTGTAAATATTGAACGGGTACCCCGGTCGAGAAGCGTTAGAATGTAAACCATCACAAAATAACTTTTGATGCAAGTCTAACTAATAATTCGCTTCTAGTTTCGAATTTTTTAACATGAGAAGGGAGCGCAGGATCCACCAAAGCATACCCGAAGGTAGACAATTAATTAAATTATTTAGCAAAGAGGACGCAATCTCCGATAGTGTTCCCACATCCTACTCCGAAAAACCGGTATCACCAAGACGCTTAAAAGTAAAGCAAAATCTATTCTTATTGAGCAAGCAAACAAAACCAAACGATAATAATTTGATTTTTGTAGGATAAACAGTTAGATCGTCGTTTTTGGAAACAACTAAGCAAACGCCGTGGAAATAAAATGGCAACTATGCCGGCCTAACTTGAACTGTGTTTATAAACAAAATTTTAGAGTGCTATCTCCTTGTCTCTACCGTTTTTTTTTGTACAATTTCAAGCTCAATTCCAGTGATATTGGTGCTTTGGATTATCGGTGCAATATTGAGAAACTCCACAATACACGAATCAAAAATTTCGCTACTTATTACAATTGTTTGTATAGTTTTTGCTTGGCACTAAGTCTAGCTTGTTATTAAGAAAAACACGGATTTCTCCATGTACATAGCTTGAAATGTTATTCAATTTTTATAATAAAACATTTATATAATTCAATAAACAATACTAATGAGGCAAATGTTAGAGGGATATTGTTTCTATTTGAGAAATTCTAGAATTGTACGAGAAGTTTCACGAGAAAAGGGGTTTAGAATAGTTTGGAAGTTTCAAAAATCCGTCACATTACAATTGTGATAATTGCAATTTTATATTAAAAATAAAATTTTAACAAATCGAAGTGTTTTACTCAGAAACAAAGTCGACTTGCAAAAAGTGTTTTGTTTGTTTTTTGACTTTCCCGTGACAGTTCATCGTACTTTTTTCTGCGCGAAGATGACAAGTCTAAATCTGAACAGCTGTCCTCTAATTAAAGACAAAGGTACGAACTACTCAGAATTCTGAGCCTTTTTTACCACGAAACAAAAAAAGGTGCGACTTAAACTACTCAGAATTCTGAGCATCTAATTAAAGACAATGGTATGAACTACTCATAATTCTGAGTCTTCTCTACCACGAAATAAATTAAAGAAAGGTAGGACTGAAACTACCCGAGTATCTTGAATTACTCAGAATTCTAAGCGCTTTTTCAGGTACAATGAAACAAATTCAGCCTGAAAATGACGGCGCGATCCGATTATTAAACTGTTGAAATAACTCCACGGCGCCGTTTATTTATACACCTCTCTATCGAATATTATTCATTACAATAGCCTTTATATTTTTAAATTTTTGTATCGTAATCGATGCCCGAAATTGGCAAAAATCGCCAAATTGTAGCATTTTTCGCTCGTTACTCATTAATTGTGTTTCTCTACAACTGTGTAAAAATAGCAAATATCTACAATTTTAACGAGAAAAATTTGAACTTCTCACAAAACTAGGTTACAGTCATTTTGACAAAAAAATATTTTAAAGCGAGGCTAGAGTTATTATTGAACACTGCACCAATTAAAATTTCGAACATAATTTTTAAGATTTTCTAGGAAATGGTGGAGTCAACGAGAATAAAGCCCTCGCCCATATGATTGCATCAGAAATTGTCGAAGATATCGTGGATAATGCAATGGATATACTTTTGAACAAATCTAATGTATTACTAGGAAAAAATCAAGTGTTCTCGTTTATTATTTTGAGGAATTTTGTTTTTTTTTCCAGTCACAAAATTGTCAAAAATTCAACAAAATCGATACGGATGCTGGTGGTATTTTAGAGGATATAATGTCGACAAATATCGGAGATAATAATCTAAAAATGGTCGTAAGCGAGATGAAAATCCCTTCAGATTCGAAGATGATTGACCATCAGTCGGAGACAACATTGCGTGAGAAAGTTTCTTCTCTGAAACGGAACACGTTGGAGAATACGAAACGTTTAACGAATTTCGTGCGTCATCCGAAGAATACCGTGACGAAATTGGTGGCCAATCATGATGCCAAAGCCAGCACTTCTTCCGATAATTGTCAAGTGACTCGCGAGGAAGTTTTGGGTGATTGTAAGCAATCGGCCGATATTTTAGATTTGGTCGATTTGAAGAACGAAGAGGACAACGGCAAAGAAAAAGGTGAAAATTTTAATGAAACTGGCGACAAAATCAAAACCGAAAAGAAGCGGAATATTGTCAGAAGATTGATAAGATATTTCCAAAGAAATTCGTTGAAAATTGAGAATCCCTACGAATGAGATTACAGTCAATTTTGTATTTTTATAATTTTTGTGTGATTTATTTGAATAAATGATGAGTTTCTGTACAATTTTGGTTGTTGTAAATTTCCCAATATAGCACCTGAAACATTCTTTAATAATGTTCTAAATTCATTTGTTCTTGACCACTCCCACCCCACCAATTCAAATGGATATTTTTGGATAATTTTCTGGAGTTGGCATCGATATCTATCCGAAAATTCAGATCTTGAACGAACCAAAAATTAAAAAAAAATACATTTAACAAAAACTTTCATATAGTTTGTCAATGTACGGTGTTGCCAAATTTGTGGTGGGCCCCAGGCGTTCCTTCGGCATCAATTACAATATACACGAGCGCCCTCTATACATATAAAACAAGGCTACTATCATCCTCCGAGCCCCACTTCTGGTCCATTTACTAGAAGGCAAGTTGCAGTTGTATCATCACAATGGTGAGTAACGAATCAAAATTTCATTCAATTAAATCGACAATTATTCAGAAAAATGAGCCTTTTGGGACCTTAACGGGCAAACTTTCAGCGATTCACCGTGATCACTGAAAGTTTTAGATTTTGCCCAAATTATTTGGCAATTAGTGTGACTTTTAAGCCCTATTTAAAACCGCTTAATTCTTTAATTTTCAGGCTGATCTCAGTGCTAGGGATATCGAAAGTAAGTCCAATAATTAATTAATTAAAACTAATTAAAAACCGATAAATTAACCGAAATTATTACAACCGAATCGCATGCTTCCATCTAATTTTAGTGTAGAACTTATATGGTCACAGTACCCAGTCCGATTCTAAATTTATCTCATTTCTACTAACATCTAAGTTTAGAACGATGCGGTTCGCTATACGAAATCCCGTAATACTGACCCAATTCTTCCCATTGGAATGTCACTCGACACCACCTATCGAATAATTAAAACCCAACCAAACGATGACAACAAATTGATAACCAAACCTGATCAATTAACGCGATGATGAAAACCGCCCAATTGATTATCGGCGAATTAAAATTTGTTAATTCCAGGAGCGAACTTCGTCTTTTCCATCTACGATTTCGAGGGTAATGGTACGGTGGATGCTGTCAATTTGGGCGATATGCTCCGTGCCCTTAACCTTAACCCAACCTTGGCCACAATCGAGAAATTAGGCGGTACAAAGAAGAAGAGTAAGCGCTGGTTGATTAATCATTGAATTTGTTGCTAATTTGGATTGTTTTGTAGATGAGAAGAAACTGAAAGTAGATGAATTCTTACCAATTTTCAGTCAAGTGAAGAAAGAGAAAGAACAAGGCACCTTCGAAGATTTCTTGGAGTGTTTGAAATTGTACGATAAAGAAGAGAATGGAAAGATGATGGCTGCTGAACTTGCCCACACATTACTCTCTCTTGGTGAACGATTAGCCGATGCTGAAACTGACGAAGTATTGAGAGACTGTATGGACACAGAAGATGACGATGGCTTCATCCCTTACGAACGTAAGTAACCGAAATGAAACTCAATTTTCAATAGTTTTATCGGTTAGAATCAATCTTTTTGCATCAAAAATCGAAATTTTGTTAGATGTAGAGATAAGCATGTTGTTTTGCATATTTCAGCATTCCTCAGAAAGATGATGGCGTAAGAAGCTAAATTTAAATTTTATTTTTAAGTAAGTAGGAAGTGTCTATGGAGTATACGCGTGCTTCTGCAAATAAACAATGCTGCTTCGCCTGCTTCGTTTCCTTTTATTTCTATTTATTTTATTTCTATTTAGGCTTACATTCTAATTTAAAGCTAGTTATTTAATATTTTTCTATTTACAATTTTTTAATATCAGTTTATTCATTCTCCAGCAACTTGAAGTATGTGCATTTCAATTAAAACAAGACCGGAAGCCATCACGCACATATTTAATGGGCGCCTTTATTGGACAATAAAAAACACCAACAATCGATAAGGAAGACGTCTCTATTTATTTTTTAAAAAATATTTAAAAACAATAAAGCTATTTGTTAAATTTATTCCTTCATTTGTTCATTAATTAATAAATTGTACAACTTTAAACTTCTGTTAATTGTATTTTAGTTCTAATACAAAAAAATTATAATTAAAAATAATAATGAAAGAAAGGCACTGTCAATAGTTCAATTTACCAAATGTAAATAAATCTGATCTTCCGAAGCGGCCTATTTTTTGAATTTAATCGTTGTTGGGACATTTTTTAGAACTGTTTTTGACGCAAAAGAACTCAATATTGCAGAATTATAAGAATATTGTCAAGCAATTTATCGATTTTTAAATATTCGCATTGTTTGGGCACCTAATCGAAAAAATGTAATGCAGGCGCTTAACTTATTGGCAATTCCCCGAAAAACTAGCCAACTGATTGGGAAATTTCTTGAATATTTGGCAAGCGCTTTCCATTTTGTACAGACTCTGTCAGAATCACTGAAAAATAAGCAACGTTGGCTAAGTTATGGAGAAAAATATAAAAATATTGGAAAATATTTCGAAGAAATTGTCTTCTGGGAATTTTCTGAAAAGAAAAGAGCCCTTAGATCCTCTTCGAAATGCTCATTATAAGGCTGTTCTAATTTTTGCGATATTCCCAAAAGCAAGCGAGATAACGATTATTAAACTTTGGTGTTTGATTTTCTTTTATATTTAAAAAATAATTTAAAAAGCAATTGCTTAGGCCTCCTAATGGAAGTTGACACCGGTCTATCCATCCTGCCCCATTTAGGCCTAAGTCCCAGATTTATGCAAATTTAAGGGAGAAAATAAGACAAAATCAGCTTCTCCAAAATTCCCACATTTCAAATTTTTTGAGGCTTAAAAATTTAAATAATAGACACGTAAGCTTCCCAAAAGCTGCAGATATTGTTGGAGTCTTATCAAAATTAGTGGAGTTTTATAGTTCAATTTTAGAGTCGAATGGCACCTCTAGAGCTTGTATTTAAGAGCCTATAGAT
>JACDRP010000701.1:0-26994 GCA_013841185.1 Hycleus phaleratus | reverse complement strand
CTACAGGCTTGTTAGTTTTCCAGGAAATTTGCCGAAAATTGAGGGCTCACATTACATTTATATTTTTGATTTAAAGCCCAAAAATTACCAAAATTCAATCGTCGATATTTCGCTTATTTGATGCCATATTACTATGAATACAACAACATTAGAAAGAACATTTTCAGGAGTGTTTGAGGGTGATTTTTGTATTGGAAAATTCTAATTGAATTCTAAGTTACAAAGGACAATCCTGGAGTATGTACTCTGATAAATTTTTCAAATTTCACCCCACAACTTGGCCAATATTATCAAATTTTCAATGATTTTCAAACAGTTCATAGTAAATTGGAAGAGCTTTTCAAATTTCCAAGAAATTTTCCAATAAGTTTGTTAGTTTTCCGGGAAATTCACAGAAATTTGATGGTCTACATTATTTTTTTCAAAAATACCAATTTTAATAATCGATATCTTAATTATTTGATGAGACATTTTAATACGTCCAATACTATTAGAAAGATCATTCCAAGAATTTAAGAGAATACTAAAAACATTCCAATATCTTAGAAATTTTCTGATAAACTTGTTAATCTCAGGAGAATTAACCAAAAGTTAACAATCTAAGCTTTTTTTTTGCATTTACGCTGCTAATCTTTTTTCGTTTCCGTTTTTACTTCCGTTTTTGTTTCTGCTATTTCCGTTAAAATAAATTTCTTGGCGCTTCCATAACACCTCTAAATTCCCTAATCTGCGTTCCTTTTCCGGTTATTCAAGCAGGATTCAATTGAGTTTGATATTGAATCTACGGAACAAGTCTACCAATTTTGTGTCTTTGATTGAAAAATGAAAGTTCTTTCAATATAAATTCAATATTTGAATGAAGTTTTTCTTAATAATATTCATTTGAAATTTCTTCGATTCGTATTTGAGAATTATGAATGTAAATTTTGAACTTAAAATACGACATTAATAGATCCTATAACATTATTATTGAAGATGGATAAAACATGAATAATAAAACGATAGTTAAATCTTTATTTGCATTTAATGTGTCATCATTTTTATTCAACCCAATATCTTTAAGATTATTGTTTTTTTCTCTTTATTTCCTTATTTGTTGTATTTAAATTTTAATAAAATTATCTTTGTAAATTTCCCAACCATCTTTCCCCTTGTGTGTGTGAATGTGTGTTAACCCTCGGAACTTGCTCGCGACCGGCTTTACAGACCGCAGTATTGATTTCAAGTACCACGTGACATACACCACCACCACCACCACCACCACCACCACCAGTAACAACAACAACAACAACCACCCATTTAGTTTGGTCTTCTCTTTTTTCTTCTAGTTTTCGTCTTAGTTCTCCTATTGTTTGCATCTGTTAGGGCAAAAAAATTATATATGTTCCAACATAACCCACCCTTATCATAATCATCATTTTCGTCTAGTTGTCATTGTATTTCTTCTCTAGAATTTCATGTTATACGGATCATCAAACACAACAGCTTCCGTTTGACAGATGGGACTCGTCGACGTACAAACCGACACCAACAAACCACCACCCCTATTTCAGGGTTTCTCTTTTAAACCACTTCCTATTCGTAAAATGTCGGATCGCTTTATTATCTTTTCTTTACATAGTAGAATATACACATATAGACAATATAAATACGAATAGATTGAAAAGGGATATTTACATTTATTATTTACATGGAAAGGGTAATTTCGTTCCATTTAATTCTATTTTAAATATAGTCATTAGTATGGTGATTGTTGGCAATTTTCTCTAAAAATTCCTGAATAAGGGTGGGGTTAGTTCTTGTATTTGTAACAAATAGAATTTTGTTGTTCCATTATTTTCTTGCAACAATGAAATTACGAAGTTGTCGACGGGTAAAACAAATCGTAAATCAATACAATGTAATTGAGGTATGTTTTTTTTAATCCTTCTGATTGTTCATTAATAAATAAATAATCAAATTTAATTAGAATCAAATTTCAAGTAGTAATCAACACCAATTTCTTTGTCTTAGAAAAAATAGTATTCGTGACATTAACTCACTGGGATTTCGCGTGATTTTCCCCCTTTAATCGGCTTGAATTTGATGAATATAATAGGGGGTGAAAACCAACTAGCTTATCGATTCGTTTTGTTTAACAGAATATACAGCTTTTTTATGTTTTCGACTCTAATATCGGTAAATTTTCTCTATTTTACGAATAGACAACTGTATTATTCGACAGGAATGTACGTTATTTAATCAATCAACCATCCAATTTTTGTCACGCTATATCATTGTCGTTTTGTATTTATTCAATTCCCTTGTGATTCTATTTTCAAAACCAATATAAATAGGATTGTTTATAATTGTTATATTCAATTATTTTGTATTTATTTTGATGGAATCGAATACAAATAAAAACATAAATAGTGCTCGATTAGTGTTGGATAATTCGCTTCTATTATGATTAATTATAATGAATTATATGGAACAGTGGCGATGATAATGAATTGTTGCAAGATTAATTCTTGCATGTGAAATCGTAAAATTACCATATTCTCTTATTATTGCTAGCATTATAATTATCACTCGATGTAATTGTCAAGGTTGTTAACACAATTGAATAACAAGATGTCTCTATTTCCAATAATTGAAAAAAATTCTAAGAAATGCTACGGATCTCTGTTTCTGGTCGTGCAATTGCGCAATTTCCGCAAGGTTTGGTAGTTCTGTTTCAAGCGGATATATAACGGAAGTTATTAATGTGAAAAATACGAATTTATGAACTCTTGAAGGACGAAAGTAAGTATTTTTGAATTCAGTGACCGTAGATTTAATAATCGATATCTCCGTTGTTTGATGATGTATTGTAACGACTCTAACGCCGTTAGATACAGCATTTTAAGGAGCATCCGGGGGTATTTTGTTTTCAAAAATTCCAGTTGAAGTCTGAGTTATTGAGGTTAATTCTGGAGCATGTTTTTTCTAAGTTTTAATTATCATTTAACAAATATTATCAATTTTTCAATGATTTTCTCAATGTATATAACAAATTGAAAAAGCTTTCAAAATCCTCAAGAAATTTTCCAATAGATTTGTCTCATTCTTCGATTCTGTGTTTTAAAAAATCAATTTTTAATGATCGATATTTCCCTTGTTTGATGATGCATAATAATGATTCAAACATCATTAGATACAGCATTTTAAGGAGCATCCAAAAAAATATTTTATTTACAAAACTTTCGATTGACTTTTGAGTTATAGAGGCTAATTTTTGAGCACTTCTTTTTCAAATTTTTCCATATCTCCTTATAATTCAGAAAATATTACCAATTTTCCAATAATTTTGTCACAGTACGTAGTAAATTTAAGAAGATTTCAAGACCTCCAAGACATCTTCAAATAGATTTGCTAGTTTTCCTGGAAATTGGCCGAAACTGTGGACGTATTGTAGATCTTTTTCATTCGGTTCTGTGTTTAAAAAAAATGCCAATTTTAAATAATCGGTATCTCGGTTGTTTGATAATATATAGTAATGATTTAAACATCATTGGAAAGAGTATTTTAAGCAGCATATTTTGTTTACAAAAACTCCGACTGAGTTTATAGAGGCTAATTTTGGAGCATATTTTTTCTTCTAATTTTTCCATATTTTCCTTATAATTCAGAAAATATTACCGATTTTTCAATGATTTTCTTACAGTTTATAGAAAATTGAAAAAGCTTTCAAAAAATTTTTCCATAGATTTGTTATTTTGCCGGGAAATTGGCCGAAATTGTAGATTCTTCAATTCTGTGTTTAAAAAAAAGCTGATTTTGAATACTCGATATCTCTCTTGTTTAATGATGTATAATAATGACTCAAATATCATTAGAAAGGGCATTTTAAGGAACATCCAGAGACGTATTTTGTTTTCAAAAATTTCAATTGAATTCTGAGTATTGAGGTTTCATTCTGGAGATTATGTTTTTTATAATTTTTCCCTTATATTTCCTTTATAATTTAGTAATTTTTATCAATTTTTCAATGATTTCCTCACAGTATATAGCAAATTGAAAAAGCTTCTAAGACCTTTAAGAAATTTTCCAATAATTCGTTGGATTTCCGACGAATTTTCCGAAATTGGGGTCTTTTTCTTTGATCCTGTGCTTAAAAAGTGCTAATTTTGACTAATCGATATCTCCCTTGTTTGATGATGTGTAGTAATGATTCGAACATCATCGGAAAAAGCATTTTAAAGACTAATTTTGTTTACAAAAATTCCAATCAAATTCTGAGTTATTGAGGATAATTCTGGAGCATGAGTTTTTTTATAATTTTTCCATATTTCCCTTATAATTCAGCAAATATTACCAATTTTTCAATGATTTTCTCACAAATTGATGATTTTGTTGCAAATTGAAAAAGCTTCCAAAACCTCAAAGAAATTTTTAAAGAGATTTGTTAATTTTTCGGGAAATTGTCCGAAATTGGCGCGTATATTGGGTCTTTTTCTTCAATTTTGTGTTCAAAAGATACTAATTTTGAATAATCGATATCTCCCTTGTTTGATGATGTGTAGTAACGATTCAAATATCATTGGAAAGAGCATTTTAAGGAACATCTAAAGACTTATCTTGTTTACAAAAATTCCAACTAAACTCTGAGTTATATAGTTTAATTTTGGAGCATGTGTTTCTATCAAAGTTTTCCATATTTCCTTTATAATTTAGCAAATATCACCGATTTTCTCACAATTTATAGCAAATTTGAAGTGTTTTCCAAATCTTACAGAAATTAGCCAGTTTCCCGGAAAAATCTGTTTTCGATTATAACGTTTCCGTAACATTTCTAGTTAAAATCAATTCTTCCAAGTTTTAAATAACCTAGCCTGGTTTGTTCAATTTCCGATTAAAACTAAAAATTACCAATTTTTTACCGCTTAATAAACACCACATAAACTACAAGAACCAATTGTGGTCGGCACACCATCAAATTGAACATATGTTGTTGTTATAAAGCAGATAAATGATTTTTCTTTCATATAAAGGAAGTAGAGACAAGACACGAATTTGTTAAATAGACCGGAAATTGTTAAGTGATTCAGCGTATCATTAAATTAAGCATTTGAAACACCTTTCTTGCAGTTGTTTTAAATTACATTACAAAAAGAAAAATGTCCTGTTGTTCATTTATTTTACAATGAACACAACAACACGAGAAATAAGAGGTTGTACGGTTTGTTTTCCAGTCTTTTTTTCGTTCGTTCAAGGTACAATTGGATAGTTTTAACAAAAAGAATTGTGTTGTAATTATATAGAATTCAAAATTATCGGTAATTATAGTGTTGAGTTTTTCGCACAATTTAGTTATTTTTAATTGAAATCCAACTAAATATTGTGCATATTGGATGGAATTACAAATGAAAAATGATCCATTTCACTTCGCATTTCGCTTTATTATTAAATGCTATTATTTCCCCTGTTGGCGTAACAATCAATTGCACTTTATCTCTTTTTCTCTTCTATTATAGAGTAGTTGTAGTAGCAGCAATAATACATATAACCAGTGATTTATCATTCTATGTCAGTGTCTTTATTCGTCTTATTTTATATTCCCCCCTAGAATATCACAACGTCTGTCATGTTGCGTTAACATCATTTCATATGCCGTTCACGGTACTACACGTGACATATGCTTGTATTTGTGGTCTTCTATTTTTATATTTTCCCTGTTGCTCCTTTTATTTATATAATTTTTTTGTTGTACAGGAGGTGGCTGATGTTTGTATAGGAACCAGTGTTGGTACTATCACCGAACCGGATTGTTTAGGACCATGCGAACCTGGTACCAGTGTCACGCTTGAAGGAATCGTATGGCACGAGACCGAAGGAGGTAAAACTTTATAAATCGTTAAAATTCAATCACAATATTTAAATTTGTGATTGTATTCAACAAATATTTTAAAGTAGAGGGCGTTTTATGTTGTCATATTAGAGAAATGATAGAGGATTTATAAACCGCCCCAATGTTTCCATGATAAATTACTTTAATCAAATGGTTGAAATCTATTTTGTTGATAAATTGATTGCTTTCAAGTTTATTTTATTTTTTATAAAGAAATATTTCAATTAATTGATTTATTATTCTATTTTAAAGGTGTTCTAGTAGTGAATGTTACTTGGAGAGGGAAAACTTATGTTGGGACTTTATTAGATTGTACACGACACGATTGGGCGCCCCCTAGGTGAGTAATTCTTTACCTTCAATTAATTTATTAAAATATTTGTATTTCTATGTAGATTCTGTGATTCACCCACAAGTGACCTGGATAATCGTACACCGAAAGGACGAGGTAATAATCCCTCTATTAATAAAACCAATTAATTGAAATAAATACAATTTGTAGAAACACGTTCATCGGTACATAGTAAATTGCGTAATGGTGGTGTAAAAGGTCGGCGTGGTACTGCAAATGGTTCGGGTACATCAACAGGCCCATCATCACCAACACCATTTATACCACCACGTCCGGAACCGAGTAATAAACGTAAAAGTCGTACCGGTGAGGATGATGCACCACAACAATCATCAACTTTACCGAGTGGTAAAAAGACAAAAGTTGTGGTACCACCACCAACACCACCATCATCATCGACTAATTCAACAAATCAACAATTGAATTGCGGTAATAGTCCGCCACCATCACCAGTATTGCTCGAATGTCCCGAACCGAATTGTTCGAAAAAGTACAAACATATCAATGGTTTAAAATATCATCAATCGCATGCACATGGTGGTTCAGCCGATGATGATGATACGAAAGATGTGACATCAATGTCCGAAAATGATGAATCAAATATTGAAGCACCTAGTCCGGCTACACCGATTAAATCGCCCGATAAAAGTCAAGATAGTCCATTAACACCACAAAAGAAAGACGATATAGGACCGTTGATATTGAAAGGAACTGGTTTATTGGATGTACCAAGTCAACCGGCAACACCACGCAGTACACCACCATCACCGGCAACACCACAGAGTTTACAAGATTTAGGCAATGGGGCTGGTTCACCGACTGTGCCACCACAATTAGTTGATAATACGAAGAATGTTGTTAAACCTGGTGTTTTACGGTTTACATCGCCGGACGAATATCCGGTTGGATTTTGTGTTACCAATAACAAATCACAAACTGGTAAGATTTGTTTTTATTTAAACAATATAGAAAGGGCAATATTGCGCAAGTTTGAGCCGCGATTTTGCGCGTGTCTTTGGGGCCACGACAACCGGAAATATATATTTTTGAAAAGACCATTTCCTGTTGCATCCAACGACCCTTTGGGTTTTCCAAAATCTTGATATAATTTTGAATTATAGACAAAAATCTAGGGATGTAATGGAAATTGTTAAATTTAACACTTACCTATTCATTGAAAGCGGCAAATTTAAATAAACAATAATAAAACACTATTACATAAAAAAATTCAGTAAGACGTAATAAAAATCAACAAAACAAACTAAAAAAGCCTTTTAAAACAAAATTTATAAAAATTAAAATGAAACGTGATTAAAAACATAAAATTTGAGGTTATATTGTTGATTTATAAACAAACGAGTATCGCTAGTTCGTCAATGATACCAATGTAAGAATATAAATTTTACCATACTTTTCTATATAAATGTTATTAATCCTTGAAGAATAGGGTTGGCAACAAATTCAAAACTTTCTACTACATGAATGACTTGGCTTTACTGTAGAAGCATAATTTTTCAATTTTTTCAACAATTTCCCTCATAATTTAATTAATATTGTTTATTTTGTAATAAATCTAATATTAGATAGAAAATTGGAAGCTCTTTTCAAATCTTCAAACAATTTTCGGATTGATTTGTTAGTTTTCTGGAAAATAAGAACAATTTCTAGAATTTTTATTTTATAGCATTGATCGATCACTCATTCGAAAGTTTATTTGGAAAATTAGTTGAGTTATCGTGGAAAAATTTGCTTTAAAATACATACAGTTACGTAGATAATTTTGTGCCCTTTCCGATTAGCTCATTATTTTTGGAAAATGTTGATTTTCCGGAGAAAACTTGCTTAGAAATCAAACCTCTTTTTCT
Source organism: Hycleus phaleratus (assembly GCA_013841185.1). Taxonomy (NCBI): domain Eukaryota; kingdom Metazoa; phylum Arthropoda; class Insecta; order Coleoptera; family Meloidae; genus Hycleus; species Hycleus phaleratus. The sequence continues at coordinate 18,908 of JACDRP010000701.1, read as the reverse complement.
CAAAGTTGACAAACAAGATCGTTTAGCTAGACGAAGTAGCGCAACCATGGGATTTTATAAAGGGACTGGATTTCTACTCAGTTTTCTTCGGGAAATCCAAATCTTTTTGCTAAACTAGCAAGCCTCAATTATATTAAAATTCCATAAGAAAAGCATTTCCATTCTAATTTGAAAACGACAAACAATATCGAGGTGAGAAATATCTCATTCGGTTCGAAATTTAAGCCTCTATCGATCCTACTAGGTGACATTTGGAAAATCCGAATGGTTTTTTCGTAAATTCCCAAAAACCACGTTTCGATAGGAAAAAAAGGCGTTATATTTTGGCGCATAATTTTTTGTACAGTCATTAAAATAAAACGAATTTTACATAGATGGAAACTAGAAAGTTGAGGCTGTCGCCCTTTGTAATTACCGTTTAAATTTTTTGTTCCGTTTTTTAGAAAAATAGCGTCCAAATTAGCGTATTTTCTGAGAAGTTTTGCCTGTAAAATAATAGCTGGAGTGATGTAATTTCGTGGTTTGCAATTGGAAAGAGCACAACTACACAACTGTATAAATTTTGAAGCAAAATGGGTAGTTTTAATAGATTTTTCTGTGAGAATTCAGCAAATTGTCAAAATATTCCTCTACTGCTCGATCTGCCCTTCTTTCAGCTTTCAAATAAGGGCTTGATCAATGCTGTAAAATGAAAATTATAGAAAAAATTGTAGTTTATTGGTTTTGGAATTTTTCCTAATTTTCAGAAAACTAACAAATAAATCGGAAAATTTCTTGAAGATCTGAAAAGCGCTCTCAATTTGCTATTTAATAATACACGAATTATTGCAAAATGAGCAATACTGAGCATGTTATGAGGGAAAATACAAGAAATTGTACAAAAAACATGCTGCAATATTTTTGCTTGTAACTGGAAATTGTTTCAACATTTTGAAAAATTGAAAAAGTCGTTGGATGGAACAAGAAATGCTTTTTTCAAAAAAATATTTCCGGTTGTCGTAGCCCCAAAGATAAGGGAGAAATTCCGGGTTAAACTTTCGCATTTTCGCCTTAATTTTTAACGATTTTTCCATTGATTGTAATGTTTTAGGAACGCCTCTTGTTAATTCAGGTCCACTACCAACAATTGTACGCAGTGTAGCGGTCAGTTTACCATCTGATCAGCCAACATCACAGACTGATGCAAATGCTCAACAAACACCACAGTCTTTCACTAATCAATTACAACCACAAACAAATTTAACAAGTCAGCAACAATTTAATCATCAACAACAACAACAACAACCATCACCAACATTAATGATACCGAATCAGAATATTCAAAATAATTCACAAATTACATCGCAATTATCACCACCACCGCATGTCCCGCCACCATCACCAACACAAGCGGCGAAAATTACGCAATTTAAAGTGAAACCAACGGCGGCTTTAATGCCGGATGATAAGAAACAACAACAAACACCATCACAACAACAACAGAACGGTAATAATTTAAATAAGCCGCAGAATTTCAAAAAGAAAACCCGGAAATCGCCAGCAGGAAGTCCGCATCCACCACAAAATGATCAATTTGGTTTAGAACAACAATCACAACAACATCAACAACAACAACAACAACAACACCAAAATGCAAGAGATGAGGTACAAAGTCCGGCTTATTCGGATATATCAGATGATGGTGCGCCTGTTGTTGAATCGGATATGGGTGATAAAAATAAGAATTTAGATAAAAAGACTGATAACGGGCAGACTATACCGCATATGCCCCAATATGGAATGTATCCGTTTTATGGACAGCCGCAATATTTGGTACCATCGGTACAACAACAACAACAACCACAACAACAACAACAGCAACAACCCCAACAAGCGACACCTGATGGTAAAAGTGGTAAAGATATTGAAAAATCACTAGAGAAAATCGTTGATAAAGATAATAGTAATAATAAAAAAGATAATAGTATCGATTATACACAAAAAGTACTACCACAACATTATTATCCGTATAGTTATATGCCACCCGGTTATCCGTATAATTTAGATCCGAATTTCGGTGGTGTACCAATGGTACAAGAGGATAAAATTAAAGAAGAACGCATTAAAGAGAGTCCTAGTCCTATAATTGAACAAACAATGAAACAACCCCAACCGATACCAAATCCAATACAAGTACCAACACCAGGTAAAATAAAAACCGAATCTAAAGATAAACATCAAAACGAGAACCATCAAATAATTAAAGAGAGTATCGAAATTAAGAATCAAATGAATCCGTATTTGTATTCTCGTCAAAATCAACAACAACAACAACAACAACCGGCTCATCATAATCAACGAAACGATGATGATGTTAGACGTTTATATGTTTATGATCAAAGACGAAAGGAACAACAGAATATCGACCATAAGAGTGGGGGTAATAACCCTATGACATCATCAACAACAACAACACCAAATAAACAACCACCACCGCCTAGTCCAAATTATAAACATAAAGATACAAAAATTGATGATAAAAAAGAGAAAGAACCGAAACAAGAGGGTGTAAAACCAACAATGGAAACCCAAGGACCACCACCACCACCAACATCACAATACGCTTACATTCATCCGAGTTATATGCAATCGGCCCATTACGGTGCATTACCATTCGATCCGAACCATCCAATGTATCGTGGTTTAATGGTACCGGGACCATATGGTGGTAGTCCATATTTACACGCTCAAATACCCCGTTATCATGCACCGGAAGATTTATCAAGAGGACCACCACCACCGCCACCACCACCAAAAGCATTAGATATGCTCCAACATCACGCCCAATTCTATTCAACACATAAAATTCATGAATTACAAGAACGAGCTATTAAATCACCAACACCGAAAACATCAGTTGCCAGTTCAAGTCCATCGATAATTAGTAGTGGTAATCAAAATCAATTAACCGGAAATCAATCACAAATGACAACACCACCAACATCGACACATACAACACCATCATCCGGTGGTAATAATAATAATAATCATGGTAATAGTAATGTTAATAATAATGGTGGTAATAATGGTGTTGGTGGTAGTGGTGGTGGTGGTGGTGGTGCTAAACAAACACCAAATGATGGTGGGAAAGATTCACGATCACCACCACCCCAACGACATGTACATACCCATCACCACACGCATGTAGGTCTTGGTTACCCCATGTATCCTGCCCCTTATGGAGGTTAGTATTTTATAGTAAATTAAAGAGAGGCGTTAGTGAACTGTGCATCTCAATTAAGTAGGCTATGAAATTACATAACCTTGTAACTTTTAAGGTTATATTGCCCTTATTGTTAAAATCTGATTTCACAGCCTACTAGTCCACGTCGATTTAATGTTGACTAGTAGGCTTTGAAATTGTAACTTACAAGCTTATGTGGCTCCTATTGCTAAAAAAACTGATGTCAGCCTACTAGTCTAGGTTGATTAGATGTTGACTAGTAGGCTATGAAATCACATAACCTTATAATTTTCGAGGTTATAGCTAAAAAACTGATTCCATAGCCTACTATCTAATTAACGTGAATTGAGTTGTACGTTTTTTTTTTGCCGAAATATTGCAAAAATGCAACGCTTCACTTTAATAATAATTCGCAATATTGGGACTAATTGTTGGTATTTCTAAATAGCTGCAGTTTTAGCCAGTCAACAAGCAGCAGCGGTCACCGTTATCAATCCTTATCCGACCAAGTGAGTGCCCTAAAATCCAGTTTGAAACTATCTCTGTGTGGAAACTTAGTGATTGTTGTAGTAGTGATTTTATTGGGGAAAAAAATTGAGAAAAAAAACTAAAAGCATTCCATAATTGTGTCTGTTTCTTTATTTTTCAATTAAACAAAAAATGTCTAGTGTGCACATTGTTCTGATTTTAAACAAAAAAAAATTAACCCGATTGACTGTTGTTTTTCTAGATTCTCACTGATTTGCAATGCAAACGTGTGTATTATATATTATTACTATTATTATTATTAATCTTACTCTTATTATTATTATTATTATTAATTTTAATTGATTTGTAAATAGTGTAAAGGCATAATGTCTTTAATGATAATAAATTGAAATTGAAACGAAATTGAGAGGAAAATACCAGTCATATAGCGAATACTTTGTAGTAGACTGATAATTGAACCTATAAGTAGGTGTGTAATTTTTTCAAATGTACACTTTTCTTTTTGATTAATCAATCGAGGAAATATTTGAATTATACAGAGAGTAATTATATTGTAAATCACACAGTTTTTTGATATAAACTGCTTGTTTCCGTTTTGTGAATTGGCGCTCTGTATAGAAATTGATCACAGAAGAAGAGGAAATTAAACACAATTCGATTTTTTAGATGATAATAAACAGTAAATGGTAAATTTTGTTATATTATTTGTTCCATTCCAGTTTTAGTGGGATGATCAATATTACATAAAATTATTACCTTTATTATAGACATTAATATTAATCTTATTACATTTATTATTATCATTTATTATAATACTTATTATTATTGTATTACGATTATTTTTTACATTTATTAGTAAAGCAAAGGAAGCAATTGGAGTCTGTACATCTTGTGTAATTATTCTTGTAAATAACGAAACCCATGACAAATAATTGAAAAAAAAAAACGAAAGAAATTAAGGGTAAATTTGTATTTCTTAACAATAAATGTTGTTTAAGTTTCTCTCTCCTGTAATTTGCAACATTCATTGTTTTTATTTTATTATAAATTACAAAATATATTGAAAAAATCTCAGCTCTCTTTATTTTTAGTTTTGTTTGTTTTTTAAAATGATCATAATAAAAACGGAAAAACTGTGATTTGGCTTTATTCGAAACGAAATTCTGGAAAATTACTCACTGTACAGACTGCTAGAGGGGCTTTAATTTAATTTCACCGGACTAGTTAATAGTGGAAACATAAGAACAACAAAAAATGGAATAAAGATAAATGAAATCTTTTGTTATTATTACTTAATCTATTTTTTGATAAATGTTGTACAATACTGTTACACTGTTGTCAAAAAATAAATGTGTTTCATAATCGATATGTTAACATTGTTTAAATAATAATAATTAGAAAACAGTGGCGTAACTGTAAATGTTGGGCCCGCAAGTTTCGTCAACCGGGCCCCTGCTAAACTATTAACAAAATCGGACTGGCAACCGTTTTACCCACCGGGTAAATTATACAAGGTTTTTCGCTCAAAAGCCTATAATTTCTATGGCAACTAGTTAAGGAGTGATTTGAAAAATATTCCAAGATTTTGCCAAAATTTCAACCCCTAGCTCTTCGCGAAGTTGGTCAGAAAACGAGTGAAGCACCCAAAATGACTCAAACATGCTCCCCATATAATTCTTTTCTTTTCTCTACTGCATTCTAGAATAAACGCAAAATATTTTTACCCATTACCGAATAAGATACGGAAAACGAAAAAAATCGAAGTTGGGAGCATTCTCACTCATGCTGCATTGCCAGAAAAGAGTGTTTTGACCAGCTTGCTGAGCTGTGAGGCTCAAAAATCAAAGTTGGGAGCATTCTTTAATCATTCTGAGTCACTAGCGTGTGTAACTCATGCTGTATGATCAAAAACGAGTGTTTTTTGACCAACTTGCTGAGCTATGAAGCTCAAATTTTGGTAAAATGATCTCTAGGGTCCTCCTATAAATCCTCAATATATAAATTATATACTTTTAAGTGAAAAGCTCTGTATTTTGGACCTCCTTCTAGACAAAAGTTTAAACGGAACTGTAAATGAAAATCACATAAGAACACAAATATCTCGAAAACGATAACAGATATCAGGATAATTAACATTTCATCCGATTTTCAATGCAATTCTATACTTGGATTGCTCCATGGTTATTGAGAAAATCGATTAGATTTTCCGAAAATTGTGAAAAACTATTTCTATTTTAGTCGATAACAAATTTCGCTTAGTAAAAATTCATGAAATCAAGTGAAATTCATTTGGATAGAAACTCTACAATTGGGGCTTATCGTATATTCAATTGTCTTTTCCGTTTATCAAAAACCACCTTTAAAAGAACGTACTTTTGGGAAATCATAAATTCGAATAATCAATAGAAGCGAGCATTTTGCTCAACTACTTAAATATTCCTCGCTCTAATGGAAACACCCATTATTTAATGAGCGATTTGTAAAATATTTGAAGCATTTATAGGAGGGTTCTTGGAGAGAATTTTACCGAAATTTTAACCCCATAGCTTATCGTGAAGTTGATCAAAAAACGCTTCCAATTTTTGAAATAACTCAAGAATACTCGCCCCATTTTTTTTCATTTCTCCATTCTATTCTAGAAGAAAAGCGAAGTACTCCTACTCATTCCAGAATAAAATGGAGAACAACTAATAAAATCTATATTAGGAGCATCTTTGAGTCATTCTGAGTAATTTGATGTGTAACTCGTTTTTGAAAGTCTCAACTTCGGTAGAAACGATCGTTTTTTGATCAACTTCCCGATGAGCTAGAAGACTCCAATTTTGTTCAGGTAGTTCCCTATAAATGCCTAAAATATTTTCCAAATCAGTCATCAAATATTGTTGTGTTGCTCTAAGAGCTAGGAACATTTAAGTATGTCAATTCGGAGTGTAAGTTCTTATGGCAATTGCCATTATTTGAAGATCTATTCCAAAAGTATTTCAATAATTTATAAAAGAGTCTTATATACCATTTCAATAAAATTTGAGCCTTGTATCTCTTTTAAAAGTTTATCGAAAAACGAGTTACGTCGAATAACTTTGAATGATTTGAGGATGTTTGCAACATTGATTTTTTTCACTTCTCTTCATTTTATTCTAGAATGCGATGAAGAAAAATGGAAAAATACGTTGAGAACATCCGGAACATACACATGTTCACCTCACTTTTGAAAATCGCGGTATTATTAGAAACGGGCGTTTTTTGACCAACTTCACGATGAGCCACGGTGCCCAACTTTTGCCAGAATAATCTCCAAATACCCTTCTATAAATCATTAAAATATTTCACAAATTACTCACCAAATAAGGCAGGCTATTAGAACTTACACCAAGTGTTTCACAACAGACTCTAAGTCCCTGCAAGGCGATTGCCATTATTTGAAAAATATTTCAAGGCTTTATAACAGAGTCTCTATATGCCATTTTAATAAAATTTGGCCCTCGTAGCTCATTTGACTCACTCGAAATTTTCTAAAACGAGTTACACACGACAAATGACTCACAAAATCAGGATACTTTCTTCGTTTTTGACCAACTTTCAAATGAGTTACAAGACCCGAATGTTACCGAAACGCTCTCCAGGGACCTTTCCACTGATCCTTGAAACATTTCTCGAACTTTTAGTCCAAGGTGAAACACTTGGTATAAAAACCCGGTGATCTAAAATTTAAAAAAAAGGGCAACTCTATTTGGTTAAAATTTGTTATATTAATCTGTTGGTCTAACATTTACTCTTTGCTTAGTCCGACACTGTTGGCAAAGAGTTAGAACAGTTGTTTAAAAAAGTATCCCGAAAAAGTGCTACTGCGGGGTCTAGCAGGGGGTAGTTACGCCACTGTTAGAAAAACAACACGAAATAGAAAATGTGATAATAGAACTGTGCCCCCGTTTATGGCGTAAACGCTATAAACATACAAATATAAACAATGAAATATGCAATAAAACAAATTCGATCTAATATCTTCGCAAATATAAACCAATCTTGTATTTGTTGTTGATTTGTACCTGTCGTACTATTATTATCAATGATATTCGTGCCGTCTTCTTCATCGTTTTTAATCAAAGTCATTTGTTTCATTGATGCATTATTCAAGAGAATGAATTGGCCACAACGGCAACTTGTCAATACAGAAACCAAAGCGGATATCCAGCCGGGTGCTGGTCGTGCATCGGTTAGCATGTTCTTCAAACCAACTGTGAAGACAAGGGTGAATGCGGCCAACAGTAGCGAGTCACGTCCGAACAAAACTACAATTGATTGATGTTCACTTTTATTGTTGAAGAATTAGATTGATTTATACTTAATAGGGGTGTATCTTCGCCTTTCATCGGTATCATCCATGAGATATACTGCGAGTATAAATATTGACAAATCAAATTGACACTGCATAACATTAGACGTTCACTACTAGTCGGTTGTACCCATAATGAAGTTAATGTAATTACAATTAGTGCAATTGCTGGCAGAACAATACTCGCAGTATGAGCGCCATTTAGGCGTTCGATTAGAAAACTGTAATTGATTGACGGGTACGTGTTGTTTGGACAACAAGAATAATTGCCCCTGTGCTTGATTACGTTGGTTTTTACAAGCCGCCAATCGCCGTTCGGTACCAAATCTTCGGTACTAATCGGCGGTTTCGACAATCTAAAATCGATCTCCTCACCGCTATGCACCCAAGAGCCGAACCGTACCGTACAATTTTGCACATCAAACGGGTATTTACTCAAATCGCCCACACATAAACTCGAATGTCGCGTAGATGGAACACAGACGATATTGCCGGTATTGTAGACAATACAGGTACCGGAATCGAAAGCCGCCGGACTGCCACCCTGATCGTCTCTGGAAAAATCAAAAATCGCGCCGTTTCTAACTATAAATAGCGCGAAATTCAAACTCACCGATTATACACGGAGATATCGGGCAGCCAGATTTCATCGCTCGATAGGTTGATCGTTTCGATGGAATCGTGCTCGTTGGGGTTCCATTTCAAAAATGCATCTTTCCAAAACTGGGAAAAATCAAATTTGTTTTTTAATTCATTTTAAAAGCTATAAACCTACCAAAGCCATCCAACTATCAATAGTGAAACTACTGTAGTGTTCGTCCTGAAATTTCGTTATTTAGTTGAAACAGTGGGAAATTCGTCGGAAAATTACCTACATAAGTGAAGAATTTCAAAATCAAGCGCAAATTGACTTTGATCGGGTCTTTATGGTTGATGACCGGCCGGACGGTGCGTTCGTAGCCGCATAATAGATCGTCTTTTAATCGAGCTTGGGCGTTCTTCTTGTCCGTACAATCGGCTTTGGCGCTCGAATTGGCTAAAATCGATCGATTATTTGTGAAAAATTGTTAAAATCGTGCGGATAATTACCGGTAATGGCGATAAAAATGATAAAATAGACAGAAATCGGCATGTTTGATGGTGGAAAATTGGGGAGAGACTGTCGGAAATTTGTGGTGATTGTGTTATGTGATCGTTTCGAATTGACGCCCCTTGGATTTTTCGAAATATCGGGTTACTAAATAGTTGGGTTATTAAAATAGATTTAGGTGAACAAACTGATGGTTCTAATAATTATTTATTTTCGACTAAATCTACAATAAATACTTTTTCAAATAAATTACACCAGTCTAATATGTTCTTTATCAACTTTTACTTGTTTTTTTTTTACATAAATTTAAATTCTTAAAAATAACAAATACAAAAATAATTTTAAAATATTAATAAAAATACTGTACAATTGAAAAATTACAACAAGTACACAATAAATGAGATTACTATAAAAATAACAAAACAAATAAGTACAATTCTGTTGTAAATCAAACGATTATTGCTCCAATTTTGCGCCCGTAGACGTCGAGAAATTTCGATTAAACAATAATAATAATAAAAATAAATAAATAAAATACAATTCAATTACATAAAGTAGTAGTGGTGATAGTAGTAATAGTAGTAACAACAACAACAACAAACAACATTCAACGACAACAAGAACATCAACAAAAATCGTCATTTATTTGTCCGAACACGTAGATCGCCGTTTAAAAGATCGTGTCGGCCAGTTTAGCGTTTTCTTTTTTCAATTTCTTTCGATTTTTACGGTTTTGTTTTGCGTAAAAATTGTTGTTGTCTGTGCGAAATTGCGAGAAAGATAGTGAAGAGCCATTAAATGCAAATAAATTACAATGGCGGAGATAAAAATAATAATAAAATAAGAACCAGTACTGTAATCCCTCTACTATTAAGTCTGTTAGTCTCGACTAGAATTTGTCAAATAATTTAAAATTAAGAGAAATAAAACAAAACGGAAAACAGGAAACTATAATCGAAATCGGCGTTGTAATAATTTCCCCGACAAATTAGAAAATAATAAAAATACTGGTTAAATGATTCGGTTAAATATTTGTGCAATTAATCGTACGTGTATTATCCTTATTACTATAATTATTATCATTATTACTATTATAATTATTGCTAAAATCCTCCAAATTAGTCTACACTTATGTATTTTTTGTTTAGAAAACAATTCAACTACACCATCCGATTAATAATAAATTGATTCATCTCTACTTGGAATTTTTCGGGTTAATTGGATTACAGATTGGAATTTCTGTTTAGAATCGTTGTCCGTTGCAATCTTTGGTTTCTAATTGTTTTTCAAAAAGAAAAATCGTCGAAAAGGCGGTCAACTTACGCATTTGCCGGCGTGTTTGGTTTCGATAATGTAGCCCTTGGCGCACGCATCCAACATCATATGGCACCACGAGTGATAAGTGTTATTGTTGGTGCCGCAAATTGGTCCGTGCATATGTCTCGGACGGCATGTCATACTGCAACTGACACAGCGCGGATAACCGCTCGTTAAATCGGTTAAACACAATTGACGGTCCCTGCAACGGACTGTACTGCAATTAGCACCGTCTGTAAGGGAGAAGGATTAAAATTTAGTGTTAATTTTGGTGTTTTCAGTGATCACAACTCTGGCGAAAGTAGAATTTTCGATAGACGATTTCTCTTCTATTTTCTACTAAAAACTCAAGTTTTGAGCCCGTTTGAAAGAGCATTTAAAGCTGCACAAGAAAGACTCCATAATTTTTGGAAAATATGGAAATTTTGAGTTATAGCTGAAAATCTAGGAATATATTTTTTCTTTATTTAGCCAATTTTAATTTGCTTGTAATGAATACATTTGAATCTTCCTGTACGCCATTTTCAAACTAGATTAAAGCCGGGCTTACGTAGAAAAAGTCACGAAAAACAAAAACTGGTCGTTTTCGCCGTATATTTAAATATTTATGGCTCGTTTTTACTTTAAATCTAACACATTTAGCTCACTGATAAGAACTCCGTTTATAATCAAAACTTCAGAATTAGATGTGCAAAATTCAAATCTCTTCTCCTAGCTTAAAAATAGAGCATAGCTTCTATAGTAACACCTAGTATTGATTGGTTTGGAAAATATTACAAGGATTTATAGGAGGGTCCCAGGGGATCATTTTAGCAAAATTTTGGCTCATCGTGAAGTTGGTCAAAAAACCCTCGTTTTTAATAATATCGCGATTTTCAAAAGTGAGGTACGCATGTTCCGGATGTTCTCAACATATTTTTCCATTTTTCTTCATCGCATTCCAGAATAAAATGAAGAGAAACGGAAAAAATCAATGGTGGATGCATCCTCAAGTTATTCGAAGTAACTCGTTTTAGAAAATCGTTTTTTTATTAACTGTCAAGTTAGCTACAAGGCTCAAATTTTACTAAAAGACTCTTTTATAAATCTTTGAAATATTTGTCGAATAGCTCTTCAAATAATGACAACTGCTGTAAGAATTTACAGTCCAAAGTGAAGCAAAGTGTTCCTAACTCTTATAGTAACACAACAATATTTGATGACTGATTTGAAAAATATTTAAAGTATTTATAGGGAACCCCTGGAGATTATTTGAGCAAAATTTGAACCTTCTAGCTCATCGGGAAGTTGATCAAAAGACGATCGTTTCTACTAAAGTTGCAACTTTCAAAAACGAGTTACACATAAAATGGCTCAGAATGATCCAAAGATGCTCCTAACATTGATTTTTCTTCCTTCTATTCTGCAACGCGTTTATTCTAGAATAAAATAGAGGAAAACCAAAAAAAATGTGTCAAATATCCTTGAGTCATTGTGAGTAATTTGGCGTGTTTATCTGGGTTCCAAAAATTGCAACCTTTTCTAAAAGGAGCGTCTTTTGACCAATTTCCAGATGAGCTAAGGTAAAATCATCTCCAGGGGCCCTCCTATAGAGCCTTGAATTATTTTTCAAATCGCTCTTCAAATAATAGAGCATTTAAGGGAAACACGCGGTAGCAAATCCAAATATCTGAGAAATTATCCGGAATTATTCCAGAAAATTTAGAAAAACGGTAAAATGGAAAAGAAAGAATTCAAGCGCGTTTTCTGAAAGCTTATGGGGAGCCGGCTTGACTGGAGAAACCCGAGTTTTGAAAATTAGAGAAATTTCCCTAAAATTACAGGAAAATTTGCCATTTTCACCTATTAAACGTATTTGTTTGGCACTAGATTTTTGAAATTTTACACTTTCTCTCGACTTTCCGGAAAACTACTGAACCGATCAAAAAACTTCTCAGATATTTCGAAAGCTCTTTTCATTGCAAATAAGTTAATATTGGCTGAGTTATAAGAGAAAATAAGGCAAAAACATGCTTCTATTTTGTGTACCGAATTTTATTATCATCGGAGAAGTGTGTCCCTTTGCTTGTGAGTTAAGAAGGGTAATAAGGAAAAAATATGCTCCTAGATTTTCATCTATGACTCAAAATTTGCGCAACATTTTCCAAAAGATATGCAGTCTATCTTAAGTAGCTTGAAATGTTCTTTCAAATGAGCTCTACTTTTTTCCGAGTTGTGGCCCTTAATTTTGGTGTTTCAATAGTTACCCCGACATGGTCCTTTATAGGCGATCGGTATAGCTTTGCCTTTCTTGCAAGTCTGCTCGCGCAGATGGCAAGCACTGGGATAAGTATTACCATCAGCACCACAAACTGGATGTTTCGGATTTGGCGAGCATTGCGTCAAACAATTCACACAATGCGGCGTTAGATTCTGATCCAACAAACAATGTTTACCAGATGGACAATTGATGCGATCACAGGAACCTAAATTGACTAAATTCCATTAAAAGTGATAACAATCAAACAAACAATAATAACTCACTTTGACACAGACCACTATAGGCGACGATTAGAGTTGTGCTGCGTTTCCGGCAGGCGCGCTTCCTCAACCTACAAACATTCCGATAACTACGGCCGTCCGTACCACAAACTGGACCTTTATTGAAGCGGTATTTGGATTCTTTGCATTTCGACGAACAGACACATTTAGCTTGGCCCTTCTTCATTACGCACATCTTATCGATGCCGCACTCGATCTGGTCGCACGAATCTACATCAAATCAATTAAATAAGAGTGGAATTGGGGGTTTTGTGATTACTTTTGCAAGCAGTACACGGTGCACCACCGTCTAGGACGCGATAGAAGAACGATTCCGGCGAATTGTATTCAATTTCCGACCAGGCTGTTGTTATACTATGACTGGCGCAGCAATCCTCTTTGCTGCTCTTCTCGTACAATACCTCCGTACAGCGACCATTGCGCGCCATTGCCGACCAACAAGTACCTGCTAAAGGAAGGAAATTGGTGATTTTAATAGTCGATCAAGACACGAAACTATTCTTGAAATTTATTTCGAAATTTTCAACTAAACTAAACAATAATTACGGAAGTCTACATTGTTATCTCTCTATGTCGCTTTACTTGCGCGATTTAATCGTATTCATTTGAGATTTATTGACGTTATTAGAGAAACAACTGGCAACCACCTGTTCTATCGATTTAGCCTTATTATCCACAATTAATCTATCCACTTTTAATTATCGTTGCATATACTGTATTTTTGCGTTATTATACAGTCGATTTGAAATTATAGGAATATTGCAACAGGTGTGTTTATTAAAAGTGATTGATAATTATTTGAATAAATTAATACGAAGGTATTTTATTTCTATTCCACATACTACGTACAATAATTACAATAATAATAACGAAGCGTATAATCAAAACGTTTTTTCGTTTCGTGTTAGATAAATAGGAGCAATAAAGCTTGAAAGCTTCCATTTTCCCATCATTTGTCCACTTTGAAGTGTATTATTTTTGTCTAATGTACGATTTCCTCAATGATTATTAATTCTGTTTTAATAGAGACTTTAATGATGGAAATTCTCGTTAATTCTGAATTCCGAGAAATTGGAAAATTTACATAATAGTATTGTGTTATTATTAGTTTTATATAAATCACCGCCTTCACTGTCCACATTGTTGCATCTCGGTGTATTGTGAAAAACTGCAGGTGTACACTTCAAGGCTGTGTTACATGATCAGGGTCGTCCTTTCATCGTATTTTTTTTTTATTAATGGCATCATCTCTTGACGATAATAAATTAAAAAGCTGCGCAATATCCTGCATTACAGTTCTCCTCAATGCACTGATGCAATTTATTTATTTATTTATTTATTTATTAAAATACAATAAAAGGATATGTAATCAATATGTAAATTTCTAAATAAATATACCAATTCTTCATGAATATGTATATAAAGTAGGTATTCGACCGTTTTATTTTATTTCTTATAATTCCAGACGAGACAATAACAACAACACCGACAACAGTTAAAAATTGGTTGAAATTCTTGTCGTATTTTCGTTTTAAATTTGTAAATAATTGTCAGCTCGTCGATTTATTTTAAAATACTCAACATTCACACAATTGTTAGGTAATGAATGTTTCGTTTTGTTCTCTCTATCGTTATTGTAAAAATCGTTCGAAAAGGAAGTCAGTTTTTCTCGTAATTTATACAACTCGACTTTAGATCGAAGCAAGACAGAAAAACGAACGAAAAAAGGCAACACATTGAAAGGAAATCATGCGTTAACTCGTTAGTTGCATACTATATAGTATGGTTTATAATATTTATAAACTTTTGCGTTTTGTCTTCGTATTGAACGACATACATCCTGTTATTCCAACTGTTGCACGATGTCTGTTTGTTTACCTGCATATTCAAATCGGTGAGTTATTCTTTTTTATTTTCCCCGATGCTCGACAAATAAATGCTTTGATCGGGCAATCAAACGAATCAAAACGAACAGAATTCGCAGAATATTCTGAGATTAAGATAAAATTTGGCATCCAACTCAATCCACGCCAAGATTCATCGAATTTGCCATTTATCTTGAACGTTTCAAATTGGAGATTTTATGAGAAACCGAATTGGAAACAGTTTCCCAAAAATTTCGTTTAACGGAAACCGAACTGAAACAGAAATGAAAACGGGAACTGAAACCGAAAAAATTAATCAGAGAATTGATCAAGTTTCCGGAAAATTATTGAAAAATCGATCATATTTCCAAAGTTATAAGGGAAAATATAGCGTAAAAAGCGCCTCCCAAGATTTTTCCAGAGATAACTCCAATAACTCAATATTCAATAGAATTTTTTTGAATAAAAAGGCTTATAGATGCTCCTAAAAATGCTCTTTCTAATACTACTGTATTCATTACAATATATTATCAAACAAGGCAGATATCGATCATTAAAAATTGCTTTTTTCTTTTGACACCGAAGATGTAACGTAGGCCCTTCAATTTCTATCAATTTTCTAGGAGATTCGATTTTTTTTTTAATTTGCTGCCAATTGCGAGAAAATCATTGGAAAATCGACAATATTTGTTAAGTTATTGGGGAGAATATGAAAAACATACGTTCCAAGATTATCTTCTATAACTTAAAGCTTTCAAATATGTCCACAGATACCCCTTGAAATGCTCTTTCTAATGCTGCTATTTTTATTAAAATAGCTCATCTAATAAGGGAGATTTCAATGATTTAAGATTAGCTCTTCTTCAAGACAGTATCGAAGAAAAACACCTAATATACTCCTCCAATTTTGGCCGATTTCCCGCAAAACTAACAAGTCTATTGAAAATTTTCTTGGAGATCTTGAAAGCTCTTTCAATTTGCTACACATTATGAGAAAATCATTGAAAAATCGGTGATATTTGCTGAATTATAAGAGAAATATGGAAAAATTATAAAAATACTCATGCCCGAGAATTATCCTCAATAACTCGGAATTTAACTGGAATTTTTGAAAACAAGACATCTCCTCGGATGCTCCTTAAAATACTCTTTCTAATAGTGTTTGAATCATTACTATACATCATCAAACAAAGGAGATATCGATGATTCAAGATTAGTATTTTTTAAAACACAGAATCGAAGAAAAAGACCTAATATACACCTGCAATTTCAACCAATTTCCCAGGAAACTAACCTATTGAAAAATATCTTTGAGGCCTTGAAAGCGTACTGAATTTACTATATACTGTGAGAAAATCATTGAAAAATTGATAATATTTACTAAATTATAACCAAAATATGGAAAAATTAGAAAACATACATGTTCTAAAATTAAGCTCTATAACTCAGAATTTAATCGTAATTTTTGAAAATAAAATATCTCCTCGGAGGCTCCTTAAATTGCTCTATCTAATGGTGCTTGAGCCGTTACAATATATAATCAAACAAGAGGAATATCGATTAGTAAATTTCCGGAGATTGGGTCGAAAAAATGTACTTTAGACCTTCAGGTGGTCAATAATTTCGTATTTCTCTCATATTAATAATTAAGTATCCGTTTGAAAGGGAGCAGAAACAGAGCTTGCAAGCATTGCGGTTCCAGAAACAGAGATCCGCAACATCTCTATTATTCATCAAAGATTTCTTAATAAAAATCGAGATTCATTTTAAAAATTAACGATTTGGCCTTGTTGCCCGCTTATTATCAATCAAAGAGCCAAATTTTGGGCCGCTTCGAGAATAAGTGAAAAATGAGTTCTCGAATCTTGGCACTTTTGACTTAGAATGGCTGTTAACATTTTGACGGAATTGTTTTCAAACGACTTTTCTAGAAACCACTGTGGGAAAAACAGTCGACTAATTTTAACATAAAACCTCAATAAAATTCAATGAATCTTTAATAAAACTTTATTACTTGTTTGTTTGAATTGAACGATGTTGAAGGTGACATTCTTTATAAACAAACAGGAACAAATCTATCCCCTTGTCCGCAAATCAAATGAACGTAATTTCGTGATGATGATGATGATGGAAATAGTTGAGTCACCCTCCGTCTAGACGGGAGAGACTGTTTGGATTTTCTACGAAACCGGTGATCATCACCATCAATAATAACATCATCATCTAGAGTCGATTTATCTCTCCCCGTGTTGTAGAATATGAGAGGCAAGAGAGAAAAAAACAAGAATCGGCTGCAATTGTGTCGGTTAAATGGGAAAAACAACAAGGAAAAATACGAGCTTAATTCCAGTAGCGGATATGTGTGAATTTCTAATTATTATTCATCGGACTTAGATGGCACAAGGTTAACAGGTTTTAGTCTTTCATTCATCGTTACCATCATCAATACTACTGAAACATCTGCTGTTACAACAACAACAACTTGGCCGCAGCAAAAAGACTGAAAAATAGTCGAACCAACATAAATTGCGTCTTTATAGTTCACCCTTATTATTTTCAATTTCCCCATTATACATGTAGATAGAATACTAATTTAATATTGTCTACTGTCTGTTACATAATAGCAACAGGAGGAATTAAAACAATTTTATTTCGATTTTATGGAATTGCTCAAACATAATTAAACGTTTTACAATTGTAGCAATTGTAACAATGGCTCATTTGAAAATCTAACATACTTCCAACTAGTTTTCTTATAATTAACCGACATTAAAAGGGACAATAAAAACGAAATAACTGTCGTTAATTATACACATTGCATAGCTCTTTTTCAAAATAGATAAAGCGAAAATAGATTAATAATTACAGTGACATAATTCTATTAGAAATTACCTCACCCTAATACACACATTCACAACTTTTATTATCTTAAATAACGGTTAATGAAGATAATTTGTTTACTCAACATCCATCCAGACTAATAATAATGACAACAATCTGTCTTTCTAGGCATCATTTCAAACATTGGCACCGATTCGGCGGTTTTCCGTCCACAACAGGACCGGCGTTTCTACGAATTTGCCAGCAATTCTCAAAATTGGTTTCACGTCATTGTAATGCTAGCTAATTGGGCTTTGATTAGAGATATTTCCGGTTCTGTAGCTTTGAGAGGACTGTTTCTGCGCCTTTTCAAACGGATATATAACGGAAATTTAATGAACGATATCTCCCTTGTTTGATGATATATTGTAATGGCTCAAACACCTTTAGATAGAACAATTTAAGGAGCCTCCGATGAGGTATTTTATTTGCAAAAATTACGATTGAATTCAGAGTTATAGAGCTTAATTTTGGAAGATGCTTTTTCTAATTTTTCCTTATTTCGCTTATAATTTAGCAAATATTATCAATTTTTCAATGATTTTCTCACAGTATATAGCAAATTCAGTAAGCTTTCAAGACCTAATAGGTTTGTTAGTTTCTTGGGAAATTGGCTGAAATTGCAGGTGTATATTAGGTCTTTTCCTTCGATTCTGTGTTTTAAGTAATGCTAATCTTGAATCATCGATATCTCATTTGTTTGATGATTTATAGTAATGATTCAAACATTATTAGAAAAAGCATTTTAAGGAGTATCCGAGGAGGTATTTTGTTTTCAAAAATTCCAATTAAATTCTGAGTTATTGAGATTTCATTCTGGAGATTATATTTTTTATAATTTTCGCTTATATTTCTATATTTCCTTTATAATTTAATAATTTTGATAAATTTTAGAATGATTTTCTCACAGTATATAGCAAATTGGAAAAGCTTCCAAGACCTCAAAGAAATGTTTCAATAGATTCACTGGATTTCTGACGAATTTTCCGCAATTGGGGTCTTTTTCTTCGATTCTGTACTTAAAAAGTGCTAATTTTGAATAATCGATATCTCCCTTATTTCATGTGTAGTAATGATTCGAACATCATTAGAAATGGCATTTTAAGGAGCATCCAAAAACTTATCTTGTTTACAAAAATTCCAATTAAACTCTGAGTTATATAGTTTAAT
>JACDRP010000700.1:0-27108 GCA_013841185.1 Hycleus phaleratus | reverse complement strand
AACGGCATAGAAATTATTGAAAATAAATCGATTGTATTAGTAGAAGAATCACAAAAAAGTAGAAATACGACTTTTGCCCTGTTTTGCCCGATTAGTAGGGGTATTCTTTTGGGCGAGAAATGGGTGCAGTTTTCACGAATGACTTTTCGGCATTTAGTAGAAGAAGAACAGCGATAAAGGTGTTATTTTCTTATTTAACGTGTAGTTATCAAAATAGAGACCCAACTTTCTGGTACTCCGTTTTGTATGACTTCGAATTAGACTTTTTTTCACGTACTCATGTTAATACTTTAAGACATTATAACAAACATGGCTACAGACTATTTTTATAAGAAATCTAATTATTTACCGTTTGTGAAGAGTTGAAACAAAGTAACTTAGCCAAGTCGCCGTTTTATCTGTCTACCCGGTTTTACCCACCCTATAAGCCGCCTTATCATTGTTTTTATTGGTCCCTTTCGCTTTGGTAAAATAGTAAAATTCTAGATAAACATTTGAGTTTACCTTTGTATGTGAGTGTATGTTTTTTTTTTTTTGGTAGTATGTGTGGGTTTGTTTCATTTCTTCTTAACTCGACCGTGAATTCCAGTCCCGGAAATCCCCACAAATTGCTTTTGCTCTCCAGGATTATTCGATTGTTGCATTGTATTAACGTTTTGCTCTCGTCTACTATCTACGAACAAACAGGTGGTCGTAAAGAAAACAAATATGGTTAATTTAACGAATGTCCAAAAAACACGTACAAGCTCCTTACAAATGCGAAACAATCGAATTTACGTTTTGTTAACAAGACAATTGATTGGAGCAAGTTGCAATCGCCTGATTTCGCTCGGTTTTTGGATTTATTAAATTGAAATTTTTGTAATATTATACTTTGAAATACTCTTTGCATATTCAACATTGTTAATGCATTTTTAATAGGAAAATGGTATGGGATAAAAAAGGAATAGATTGTCTAGAATGTTGGAATAGTACGAGAGTAAATCCTCTAGGCTCCGGGTAATCAACATCCCGAAGTTGATACGATAGAGAAAGAGGGAATATACACCCGCCGGGAGTTTACCCTAAATTGAACACCGGAAATGGAGGATCTGCTTAAATGCTATTTCGACAAAACTGAAATAGTATAACTTTTTCTAGTTAAAATTCTAATTTTAGGAAATCTACGAATACAACTAAATATTTGAAGAGATGATCGATTGGTAACAAACAAAAGGCAGGCGAGCTTTATCGTTATTTAGAAAGTCAACTGTCAAACTTTAGCCTCTACAGTCATCTTTCAGGGCTTATCTTGACGAAAAAATGACCAGATAAGACATTCTGGACCACAGTAGCCGGATTAACTTAGATAAAGGTTAGTTGACCGTATTTGGCAGTCGATAGATAAATTGCTGTTTACGAACGTACGCATTTTCAACATACCCTCTCTATTGAATAGAAATAAGATACTCTTATTAAATCGTCCACAAACAACTAACCATCAATTTTAATCAGTCATACTGTTGGAAATTATTATAATAAAAAAATTATATAAAATAACTTCCATCAATTATTATGACTGTCAGGAAGTTGGGTCCTGGTCCGCACGGCTGAAAGAAGTTGATTATAGCAGAAAAAAAGCAATCGGTCATCTAATTCTATTTTGATGACCTGAAGTTTTAGATACCCATCGGGATTCTCGGTTCATCCAGCCTCAATTAACAAGCAAATGTTGAATAAACTCGTGCAAGAATCTAATTAGACAGCCATGTCAGCATCCATATCGGCGATCTTGTGTGCATCACAAGATTTTTATCCATTTACCGCCATCCTTGGCCTAGTTTGCTCCAAATGAACTGCGGCACAGTTTAATTATCTTCATTCAACGTGCGTCTCAACGGAGATCCGTTTAGAAATGTGCGAAACAAACACGAAAATTGCCAATATTAAACAATTTATCGTTAATTATCGCAATTACTCTAAGATATTTTGTTTGATTTATCGAATACGAGGCAATAAATTGCTAATTTAATGGCGCAAGATTAGTGCTTGTTAATAGTGTTATTGTCGACTAGAATTGGAAATTAATGAAACTTGATTGCGCCTTTTTTATGTAATACAGATCAAAATCTAAAAAGAACGGCTTAATTATTCGATTCGAATCGATTTGTCCTGGAATTAATGAAAATAGATACAATTTAATTAAGTAAAATTCAACAATTTCCAAGTTTGGAAATTTATATTGAACGTCTCAATTCCAATGACAGTTTGTTAACGATACTAGTATTTATCAAGTGATTAACAAGTTGCTTAGTAGTGAATCGGGGTAGTGGTGGATCGAGGTAGTAGGGTTGTAATGACGGTGGTTGTTTTCTCTTGTTTCAATAGTTTGATTGTAGTCGAGTTGCTGGAAACTAATCGATCTCCACGTTCTCCTTACGTCTTATTTGATATTTATCGATCGATTTTCGGTACTTATATGAGTATTAAATCGGATATCGTTTGAATATTTCCCATAATATCAACATTCTCTATTTAATTAAACCCGATATTATCCATTGATCGAGTAATTAAGGTGCAATATTAATTAGAACCGAAATACGGTTTGATGCACTTCTATCAGAAGATTTCCTTAATTACGAGTTTGCCGATACATTGAAACAGCTTTCAGTGCATTAATTTGTTAAGATAATTACCTAATTATAGCAAATCAATAACAATTTAGGCAACTTTACTGCAAAATAAAAGCCAAAAGGAGATAAATTACGCATATTTTTAGACTAGAAACAGTGATTTACAATAAATTTTTCAACTGAAGTTGAATGTAAAATGTGTCATAAATTTACCGCTAAATCTAGTGAATTTTTGAAATATTACGTTGCATAACCTGCTAAAATGCCACTCGTAACTAATCTAGAAAAATTAATAAATCGATTACCAAACGGCCAAATTACGCTTTAGAAACATTCTAGAAGTTGATAATGGTGAAAAACTGATTATTTTTTTTAAACAAATAGGTTGTATCGATCGAAAATAGGTAATTTTCAAGAAAATAGAGCAGGCTATAAAAGTTGAAAAGGAGAACTGAACAAATAAAATCGATTGAAAAATGGAAACAATTGTTTATTGTTTGTTTGCAGGTAGGGAAGTTTTCGACACGATTCTATACAGTTTCCATTTATTCTAAACATTAATTTTTCAGTTTTGTTGGAGGAAAATGGGAGAATTTAGAACTTTCCCAGAAGAATAATTAGAATCGTCAACTGTACTAAATTTTCCAGTACTGTAACGCAACGAAGCGAAATTTCATGCAACTTGTCTGTCTATAACTGAAAAGCAAAAGAAACAAGTTGTGGTTAAGAAGATAAATCCTAGAGTGAAGAAATGTTTCGTAGGCAAGAGAAATTTTTGCTTTTCCTGTGGCCACGAATATCTAATGTTGAGTAAGTCTAAAAATGAATCAAGGTTTTGTATCTTTAGAGAGCATTTGGAAGTTTGTCAAAAACGCTGATGGTGAAGTTACAATTTCCAAAAAGATACCCACGTTAGAATGACCAAGGATCCCGAGAACATAACTTTGTTTTCTTTATTTTCTAGAATAGATGCAATGGATAAAGCAAAATATTTTTGGAAATCGCAATATTGCCCAAAGAAAGGATTTTGGCATACTTCCCGATGAGCTACTCGGTTCAAATTTTGCTCAAATATTCCCTGGAGAGCAGTCTCTATAGCTTTAAAATAGTTTGCAATTTTCTCGCTAACTAATAGAACTTCCTCTTTAAATTATCTAGTCTTGAATAAAACAAATTGATCAGCTTCGCTTCAATTACAAATTAAACCCAAAATTTCGATCTTCGATAATTTTGGAGCTATATGAATCGATTTTTTGTGCCTCCATATACGTTATTAAAGAATTTGCGAACTTGTTATTTGTTTTCTAACAGAGAGTTACAAGTTTAAATAAGAAGTAAGCAACAACAAACAATATTTCCATAACGAGTCAATATGACTTAACGATTTAATAATTGGGTATTGGAGGCATTCATCAAGCTTTTGTGTAAAGTAAATAAAATTTCCACCAGGCAAAAACTTGAATTCTATTTCAATCATGTTAAACACAACACAAAATGTCCTTCATTATCTATCATCTTTTAGACAAACAGCAGATAGAAATATGGATTGAATGCGTTAGAAATTTTAATGAAAATAAAAACTTTTTCAATCAATCCGTCTGTTTATATTCATTGTTGGATATAATAAAACACGTCTGTATTCGTTAGGAGAAGCAAAATTCTATATGACGGCGTTATATTTCATTAAAGCCGTACACCTGATTTAATCTCGACAATATTCAAGCAACATCAGCCACGCTCACTGAGTAGTAGAAGCAATTCTAAATAGTCTTGATTGCGAATGTGTATGTGTCTAAACATACGAGTATAAGAAGAATAAGTTTAGAATTATTTTAATGGTGGCGCAATACCGTGATGTAATTTCCACTGGAGGCGGTAGTAGAAACAGGGTGGTAGTGGCGGTGGTGGTAGTTTTATCCAGGCCACCTTGATTTATGTATCCGTTTACAACCTGTACTTTGGAGCCATCAACTCGAATTTTAAGCAGTGAATAGTGTAAAATATTGCCATCTGAATATTAATGTTCTTTAAGTAAGATCGATTGTTATTTAATTCAAACAATTATTATTGTTGTATTATAGATCAGCTATACCGGGTGGATTATTTAAGAATCATGTTAGTTGAGCGATTCGAAAAATATTTTCGGCTTCCGGGCAATGTTGCGATTTTCACCAACCAACTGCGCACATAAAACGACCAAGAATGACCGAAAAGCTCCGTTTTCTTGTTTTGACCTGAAAAAAGTTTTCTCATAGTTGTTTACGTTAAGGGTCTCGCTTTCTATCCCCTTTTGTTGCAAATTTGTAATATTTACTGTGTTACTTAGAGTGAGCAATTTTGAAGAATTGGTCCACTTAGATGCTGTTTTTCGAAATTGCGGTATGTATTCATTTCATTTTATTGATTATGAATCGAGTAATATGCCGTATTGGCATATTTTTTGGTAGAAAATGCGTTTTTCTCAATTATCATCAAATCGTTGAGGCTCATTACAGTAGAGATTCATATTTAGAATCGGATGAGATCTACCATCTTGATAATTTTTGTCGTTTCGAGATATTCGCCACGATTTCTGCTTCTACTCCGAGCGACAGCCTTAATTGAGAGAAATTACGATATCTGATATTTTAGCAATGAAGGAGTTGTTTTTATTATTTTCACATCAAAACAATTAGTTTGTAATAATTACGAGAATTAAAATGATTCCATTTGGAAGTCGTCCGCCTTTGTCGATTTATAGAAACGGGCACTGATTATAATTTAAAAGTTCCGGAGATAAATGGCATCGATTACACTCCCAATTTCCCATTGCCATTTACTATTGTTTACTGGAATTCCAACGGAAGCTGTTTCTTTCCACAATTAATTATTTTAAATTCGCAATTCGATTTTCAAACCATCCAAATAAACGAAATACACCCAATATTTCAACTTTATAACATTTCTACTAATAATTGATGTCAATCGATTCGAATATTGGATATAGATAAGGGCACTATTGAATTTGTCAATCCCGAAACTCGGCCAATTAGTTAATTAAATTGGCAATCGCTAGGTGAGCTTCAATTTAATGGTAAAGGAAACGTTGAAGAGTCGATAAATTCGGATAAAAATGCGTATTTTAAGGCGATTATTATGTTGGAAACTTACAGTTCAAAGTTGAATTCTCTTGGAATTACCGTTGGTAGAATTTTTTCGACGGTTGTAAAAACTTCACTAAATTAAGACAAATGTTTCGAGAATTGTTTCAATGGAAATTATTATTTATATGCCGGCTTGGTTTTGTAAATTTGTTTTAATTTGTAGATTTTGAATACTATAATTGTTTTTTATAATACTAGCGATTTATTTCTGTTTTTAACAGTCTTATAAATTTTACAACTGGCGAAAAAATCACTCGATTCTATACCTAATCGGCTTTCGGGCCCATGATTTATTTCGATGTTTATATGTTATATTGACATGTACATAAATCTTTTAAAGCTCACATTGAAGAGTTTCGTCGTATTTATATATATAGAAATCTACGATATAGATATATTTATTGACGGTTGGATTATTTTGGCGATTCGGAAATTTATTTCGACTCTACTACATTTTTTTTCGTTCTCCACCCCAACATAGTAGAAGGTATAATAACAGCAAACAATAAAATACTCGTCTTATTATTTATAGCTTTTGAACCAGTAACTATCATTGTGGATTGTTAAAAATAGTCAAAAGGGAGTATTTACAAAAGTTCAACATCGGTCGAAGTTAATTTCTAAACGTATAAATATTTTAATGAAGAGGATTTGATCTTGTGAAAAGTTGAAGTTTTCGGCCAAGACTTATCATTATTATCAGTAATACAAGTGGAATTGTTGAGAAAGTCGGCAAAGAAAGTGAAATTTTATATTTTATATGCAAATAAATGGAGATCTCTGTCTCTAACGTACATAAATATTCAATAGGGAGGTTGATAGGTGGAAAAAGGCCTACCTCTGTCGTGTTTAAAAATGCAACACTACATCCTGCATATATTTATTGCTATTTTACATTTTACCTGGATGTGTTATTTTATGCACGCTCTATACATTGCTTTGTAAATCTATTCATTTCGTTGGCGTTATTTTTCTCCATCTCTCTCGCTATTATTTCGTTTGTTTGCGTTAAAAAAATCTGACTTGTTACAATTTTTTTGCTACTATTATTATTTATATACTGGCATTTGCACGTATATGTGATGAATCAACAAACCGTGAAATAAAGCCATCCCATCGGGATCGCTCTTGAATAAATTGAAACAATGCACCGCTTTTTATTTGTTGATATTGGCCAGTTGGCAAACTAAATAGACAACTATATTCGACAATTATCAACAAATAATTGTATTGATCTGATCCGAAATTCAAACAATTTTTCCAAAACAAACTTAACTCGTCAATTGCCCGATTTTAAATTTTACAGTAGCCAAATACTGTTCTGTTGTGAATAATTCGGATGTGGACAAGATCGGCCACGATTTATTGCTGCAATCGATGCGTTTGAGGATTTGGCCGGGAGTTTCCCAAAATTCTAGCCAGTTTTTGGATTTAATAAATCTCCAGAATTATTTATCGGTCAATTAATAATGAATTTCCATTAAAAATATTGATTGTTATTTTAACGAATAGTCCCTAAAATTGCAGGAGTTGTTTTTTTGTTATTCTAGTTGGAATTCTTGCCTTAATCTATATAGAGTCGTTTCATGAATAAAAAATTATAAAACGATAAGTTTTTTCTCGTGGACACTTTCTTGAGCTTCTCCAGGGAATAGCGATCTCGCCTCATTTTAGACAAATTCCAAAAATAAACTCGACCGTTATTAAATAAAAGTTTGTAGTTTTGTTTTATACGTTTTTGCTGAACTTGTGGATAAATTCTTGTAAATTCGCTATAATTTAGTTGTTTAATACCTGGCTGGCATCGTTGAAAAAATTAAACCCCAAAGTTATCTAAATGGTAATAAGAATCAATATTTATTTGTCGAAGATAGTTAAAGTTTGTAGTTTATCTTCGATTAACTTTTCTAATTTTTTGCAGTTTGGAAATCTGTTTAAATATTGATGCGATTCAAATTTGCCTCGATTATGAGTTAGATGAAATATTTAACTAAACCAACATCTTAACTGTTTAAAATAATATGTCTACTAACACAAACGTAGTAAACGACTTTGAACGCCTTTATAAATCTAGAGCCAGATGGTTATTAGCCAAAAGTTTAATGGAATATATCACAGATGTTTAGTGGGCGCCGCAGATATATTGAGAAAAATGGCATCTGAAGAGGGCTAGATTACTGAAATATATGTGATGCGAGAAAGGGCATAAATCGCAGTTAAGGCGAATAGAAGAAGGAGGAAGAACGAATGAAACGAGGAAAACTACCCTGCCGATGACAAATATAAAACAATAAGCTCTGAATTGATATTTACGTCCAGTTGGGCTATTGTTTCTGTTTTAGATATTACCATTATTACAACCATCATCGTTGGCGAATTATCGGTATAAACTGGCATTGGAGCCGGAAACCATCGATACATTTCGGTCTAAATGGCCACGGATGGATTCCCACCACATATAAATGTAAAATAGAGGGTTATTTGAAATCTCTGTTTGAAATTTGTCAACTTGTTAACCTCTTAATAATACCAACTGTTACTCTAATATTCCAGTGACAAATTTCGGTTTGATTAACACTGCAGTTCGGAAAGCGGTCGTTCCAAACGTGGGTACAGCAGACAAAAAAATACCCATCCGTTGGCGATTTATTGCATCGTATTTTTCGGCCTGTTGAAAAATGTGTAAATGTAAATAGGAACTAGGCAATCTATCGATGTGAAGTTAACGTATTTTCCGTTAACCAATGGACTCTCGAATGAACTAAATAAAGAATGATGGAGATAACTGTGCCACTTTTGAACAACCACCGGAAAAAAATTATAGTCGGAAGAATGCTCAAAATGAATTTAGTGTTAACGAGAAACAACACACATTGGCGTAACCGGAAATTGAATTAATTGCTAATGTGTTTCCATAAATTCCCAGTAGACTGAAGCGATTAAATATCGACATATAGGTGTGTAATTAGTCGAGTAATGGCGCCCTCTAATTACATGTGAAAGGTCGCATTAAGGCTGTACCGATGCACGCCCGAATCCGGCGACAATGTAATTAAACCAGAATTAGAATCCGACGACTAATAGCTATCACCCTACACAAAATTGTAATCGTACAAATACCTGTATTGGTCATAATTTCTACAATTCGGAACATTGAAATTCATTTTCGGTAAAATTCAGTCGATTATATCGATAAATGTTTCATTTGTATCGCCCCAATAGAAAACCAAACGATTTGCAATTAACCTTATTTTATTATTGGAAACAATAGGAAATAGTGCTAATTAAAGATTTATTTGAAACGTTCATTTGAAGGGCTATTAAAATAAAGACGACACATTAAAATAACGGTTGCACAACATTAATTGTTCTTTTTAGTTTAAACAAGCAGAGAATGATGGTTATTTTCATTTGTTGGATTGTCATCTAAAATACACACTGGAGACTGGAATGTTTACGGCCAATTAGATCAGTAGCTTGATAACTTTTACTTTTAATTAGCAACTAATTACAGCCTAGAATCGTGTAAGGTTACTATTTAATACATAGCTTCTAATTTCAACGTTGAAAGAGGCCCAGTTTAATTCGTCAATACCACGTTATTCAACTCAAAAATATCTTAAACTTAGAACTCATTATGCTGTGTATTTATCAGTGCGAACAAATGTGTTGAATTGTTATTTTGAGGAAGGAGAAAATTAAAAATCTACGAGCCCCCAAGTGTAGAGTGAACTTTCGTCTATCGAATCGTATAAATTTCATTTCCCCTTATGTAAAAGGGTGTGAGTGTTGGATAAAAACCTCGTTTTCGACCCATACGATTTTCCAAAATTGCGGAAATCCAGTTAATTTTTTCAAAAAACCAATCTCGTCCCCAGTTGAAGAATCAAATTTTGAATCGAATAAAATCTTAAACATTTCAAAATCTCCTACCGTTTTTAAGTTATGCGAGTTGGGCATTCTTAAGGAGCTCCTATTAATACTTTAGATATCATTTTAGCTTGTAACTAATCGGCGAGTTGGTCAAAAATTGCTCGTTTTGGATAATTTGGTATTTCTGAAAGTAAGAAATATGACAATATAGCTCGTTTTTGACCAAATGAGCTACCAGCTTCAAATTTTGATCAGATGTTTCCAGGACCCTCTTCTAAGTTTTGATAGTTTTCGAATTGTAACGAAATTTCGATTTTTCCACCCTAATTGACGGATTTAATCAAATTTTAAAAGAACGATAAATTAATATCGTCATTTGTAGAAAAACTAGTCGCGTTTATACAATATTAAACAATGTTTGTGATGGTACGATAAAATTTACTATAATTAATTGTTATTGGACTTAAAAGCTAACATTTTAATTAAATTATTGTTCTTTTCTTGTTAAAGTTTAATTGAATTAAAATTGTGCATTATATACTAGTTTGTTATTAGCAACTAGTGAGTTGTATAATAATTAACTGGACTTTTCTAACTAATAATTAAAGTCAAACCGTGTTAGAAAGTTGTGTATTTTCCATTTTTGATTCTAGATAAAAGCATAATAAGTACTAGGAGTATCATATTAAAGACATAACATGCTATTCTATTAAATAATTTACAATATATTATTAATTAATTTAAATATTTAATTAAATTAGTGCGGTATGAAATGCAATTTACACACAAACACACCAATTTGCGCTAATAGCCCTCAGTTATTAATGGATTTTAGTTTGTTTTTTTTTTTCATACAAGCATTTAAATGACATAAGTGAATTGGTAACAGAAAATAGAATCGCCGCTAGAGAATGTCCATAGATTTCAGCTTCCGTAGATTACATTTGAAAGCAATACTGTTTTTTATTCTCGTCCCCTATAGCTATACGATAGTAAATTGTCAGTTTTTCTTTTATTTCCAACAATAACTTGTTCAATTCGGAATGGACTTGTATTTGAGTCGATATTCTGAAAATGTGTTTATATTGCCGTCTATATGGCCGTTTTAGAACATTTTATAAGAAGTTATAGAGCAGGAGTACTATCAGCCAATATCCAGCACTTGTGCCATGAAATTGGTTGCAAGATGTTGGTACACCTTGCACTATAATAGCACTATCATAATGCTTTTGTATCTAGCTTGGATGCATTTAAGTAGCGTACATACGGCCGGCGGAGAATAGTTTAACGATAATACTTGAGCTATGGCTGTGTTCGATATTAAGGCTTCTCTATCTTAATAGCCGGATTGTTGATGAATTGAGGACCAGACTCTTGTATCTTGTATAGAGGCCCGGAATGGTTGTTTACTGGTTTCGTAACCCTCAGTGGTTTGAATTTATTGGACACGGGAATCCTACCGGTTTCTCGCCTCATAAGTTTCTACTTTTCAAGCTTTCTATCTTAATAAATGCCCATGTTATAGTAACACCTAACTTGGTTAGATCTTCTAGTTAGTGTATCGGTGGAAATCTAGGCAACGATCGAATCGATACAAAAAGCCAACGTCCTACATTTGATAAACTATCCTTAAGGGATGACCTAAGCTAAACATCCATTCGATTTCTTGTCAAGATTCGAACTAGTCCCCAATTGTGTTTAGTTGGATTTACAATTATCTAAAATTCGTATTGTCACATTTGTATGTTGTTAAAATCGATAATGAAGCAAAAAATTTAATCTACGTGTATGTTGGAGCGCTTCCGATAAATGTGAAAAGCACGATTCATTGGAAATTTTCATCCTTCGTTAATCACAGGAGAAGATAATAAAAAATAAAGTTTTGAGTCAATTATTACAATTTATTCAACATGTAATTTATTGTAAAAATCGATAATTGAGTAAATCCTGAGTCAGGTGTTGACGTATACCAGATGTGCGCAAATATTCCAATTTCATTTAGATAAATCTGCAAGTTTTAATTACTTGGTTACAAACATTGAAAATCTCCGGCTTGTTAATGGAAAATACTATTCCTATCCCACTCAAACGATTGGAAATAATCTCACAAGGGAGGAAAGCTGCTTAATTTTTTTTGGTTGTCTAAAACAAACAACTGTAACTATAAGCAATTTCGAATTGTGCTTCTTGAAGAATTGCACAATTGAGGTAATTCAAGTGACTTTATCTAGTTTATCGATAAATATCTAAGATTGTTGAAGTTTCGATATAGCAGGAAAACACTTTGAAAGACTACAAACATCTAGCGCCGGCTTCCCCTACTCGACAACACACCAGATTAGGACCTGTGCTTTTCTAGCTTGGTGAAATCTTGAGCACTTTACACTGGAGAGGATTACCAAGTTTTACCGTACACTCTACTAATTTGGCAGATGGATTACAGTTTCTAAACACCAGGAAACCAAATTGTTCCAAGTCGAGTGCGACATTGATTTACTATGTTAATAATTTCATAGAAATGCACGATGCGGTGAATTCTGTGGTGTTCTCGTAGGGGTTGCGATAAAAAAAACCGCACACACCACACGAAGTCAAGATAACAATTTAAAAGTCGTTACTGAAGGATTACCAGGACACATTAGGAGCAACTGTTGGTATCGATCCATTTCAAAAACGAATTGTGGCGAAAACGCAAAAGAAAATGTCGCATCTTTTCTTTTTTTCCTCTAGATTGGAGTGTATACAACACGTATTTGTTGCATACATGTGGAATAATTTAAAATAATGACGTCTGTTCATTATAAAAAGTATTATTGTATAAGAACCATCTCATCATCTTTTAAATTAACGTTTTCTACAGGAGATACACAGATGTTCTAATTATAATTGTTATGTCGTTATGGAGGAAAATTTCCTTAAGAAAACTACAATAACGAAAGATGATGTCGTCGGAATAGCACACGAAAATGTCTCTTTACACAGTAGTGTTTCGAATATTCTATGTTCAACTGAAATATTAAAGGATATAAATCTGGTATATTACTTGTTTCGTGCTCGATTTAAACATATTTAAAATCTAGCTTACCATATAAACGACATCGTATTAATCACGATTTTTTCGAAATGGTTTTTTTACTCGACCAACACGCAAAAATTCAAGTTAACACATGTGTAAATTGTGAACTATTAAAGCATTTTCCGCTACTGTATTCCTGTTTATTTAGCCCTTTTTTTATATATTTTTAATTACAACACTACTAGTTTGACCACAGTTGTTGAATTTTAGAATCAACTTTGTTTAATGGAAAGTTTCGTAGAACCCAAGGCGGTAAATCATTGTTGCTGTTTGGATTCGGACGGAAAATTTTAATTTTTCCATAATTTCCCTGTTGCTCCAAAATATCTATTTTCCATATAAGTTGAGTTGTTTAATAGATATCGTAGATAGTCCTAAATGACGATTTTACCACTATAATTTCGTATTAATTGCGGATTAATTAGAGAACATCGCCCGGCGCATCCGCCAAAATTATCGCCCGTGCATCTATTTGAATTTATAATTTCGATCGCTGTATTTCATATTTCGTCTATCAATTATTTTAAAAATCTCAATCGAGACTTGTTCATTATCGACTCTATTATCGGCGCAAAAAAATTGTATAAATAAACACCGATCTGAGGGCCTTTGAATTTGATTAATGGTTATCTGCAACGATTGACCCTAAACATTTTTGCATCCGATCTCTGACTTGAGGTCGATAGAGCCATTTATCAATACACTTATCCTTCTATACGAAATCGGCCTTTTTATATCCATCCATCCGTTGAATAGACATATTATTTTTACGTTTATATTAATGATTGTTTGGTAAATATGTTGAATACGAAATAATTCCAAGTTTCATTTTAGAATATCGACAATTTTAGAGGTAGAATTACGAGTTTATCAAGCCGATTGGGGTGTAGATTTTTAAAAAAATCGTTATGTTCTAGATGATACAGTTGCCTCAGGTGTAAGAAATTCTAGTTACGGTACTGATCTAATAACGACAGCATAAATTAGTTAAAAATTTCCCTGCAATATTTCTATTTTAACGTTGTGTTTTATTAAATCACGTCATTAGAATATAATTATAATAAATTTATGCATAAAGAACAGTAGATCAATAATGCCTTATTTTGAATATGAAATTATAAACGTGAATGTTGTTGAATTTTCGTTTGTTTGATAGAAATATAGAAAGAACAACCAACATTGTGTTATTACAATGTTGTTATTATCGATGTTTTCGATTGGTTTTGTTAGTCGGTATTGTTTTGTGGGTGTGTTTTGCGTGCAAGACACCCTTTGGATTCCATTAATCAACTATTTTAATCCACCTGTGCATATTTATGTGTATGTGAGCAAATTACATAGCTCGGTCAACAAATTAAGCTATAACTGTTATTTATTGGATGGATAGTTTAAGTTTACAATCATTCACTGTTTATATTTTAATATTTAAACGAAAATATCCATACGGAAATTTATATAGAAATAATCTGTTCATATTCATAACTTGGCCTCTTTTTAAATTACATATTCATAAAGGGCATATTTTCGTCTGGAGATGTCGTTATTTTCAAAATGGAGTTTACATACCGTTTAATATTATACGTTTGTGTGTGTTATCAACGGCCACGTACAACTAACGTCGCCATCTCCAGAACCCTTGAACGGGTTTTACGTGCTTGGGTGTGGAACAGCATCGTCTATCTATCGTTTCCAGACTCTCACACCCCCAGGCTCTATCAAAAAGCGGTGATTGTTCTTCTTGCTACTGTTGTTCTTACATTACGAATCGATCAAAAATTATAATTTAAACTAGGATCCATTCGAATTTTATTAGCGTTTCCGTGACAATACCGAATCAAATCTAACGATATAGTTGTAATATTAGTATTTGTCAACGATTTGATTTATTCGATATTTTTATTTAAAATGCGTATAAATAATTTATTGACGACGGGGAAAAATTGTTGTTTACAAAACAGCATTTCATTAATGATCGTTCAATATTCGAATATATCGAAACAAACCCATGTTATAACTTTAACACGATTAATAATTGGATAATTAGTAGACTAGGGCGTTGATTATGAATTTTTAATTGCTCAAATCTCCCAGGAGCGATTCAACACTTGATACACTGCGTTGTATTCAACGGAAACACAATGCAACCACTTTCAATGTTGTGCGGTGTGTTGTATAGTGATAGTGTTGGAAAATGGGGATAATTTCGTTCAACCCACCCTTAGAGAATACGGCAGAGCAATAGCCGACGTCTAAAGGTTGTTATCGAGTTTTTCAAAGCTATAAATTTTTAACGCCGTATCCAAATCTGGCCAAGTTTTCCAAAAGTGTCGACAATGTTTTACGAAATATCACAATATTTCATAATGTAATGGTACCTTAAGGATGGTGTAGTAATATTGAGGTTATACAGAGATGAAAGGATGGCTGTAGGCGTTTAGGTAATTATGTTGGGTGTATAGAAGAAAGGTGAAATTGTTGGGGGTTGTGGATAGGGGGTGCAATTAACGCGACGAGGCAAGTGTTGTTAGTGAATAGGGTCTTGCAAGACAATAAGATAATTTCAAACCATTTTCAAATACTCTAGCTTGATATAAACAATTAATTATTGAACAGTCACTTTATTGGTGAAATATTATCGAATTAGTATAGAATTGATTTTCAGCTAGTTATTTTCACCAAATTAGTTTAATATCGAGGGCGCCGGTTAAATTATTTTCTTAATATTATTACCTCGAATTTTACGAAAATTTGTAATATTTAATTGAAACATATGTACCGACGTAGATTCCTTTCTATATTATTGTTTATTTAGGACTCTCTATAATTTATCTGAATTAGATTCAAGCGCTAAATTTTCTACATAATTAATCCCTCTACTAAAACAAATAGGGTTTTTATTAAGACTCCTCAACTTACACATTTATTACTAGAATTTGTAGCTCCAATCTAAATCCAAATACAAATCCTGATTGGCCGGTAATACAATTGTGGCCCTTCGTTGTTCAGGGATCATTATCATTAAAACCGCTACGATTCGCTTATATGTCAATCTAGCGGTCGAAAAATTCGAGTCAAGTCAATAAAATTCGCGTGTATTCGAAATTAATTCGCTTGTAACGGCTATGTCGGTGAATATCGCTAAATGACAATTCGATTGATCTGGGAAATTATTGAAAAGAATCGCATGATTGATGTGTCTATCGTTCGAATTTATTGAAATAAAGTCCCTTATGATGATTGTATTCGAACAAATGGAATATGAATCGTAAACAAGAATGTAATAAAATAGATATCGTCATATTTTGATTCTAAATCATCGCTAGTTTGTTCGAAAAAACTTGTTTATCACCACCCTTAGTATTTTTCTTTCAACTTCCATTGGCTTAATGTTTGTTTTTCTCAATCATAATTTGGCGCTGTTTTTGCGTGAAAGGCAAATATTCGAATAATTCTAGGTGGCTAGACTTTGTGAATGCTTTCTCTGTTTAGAATTCAACTTTAACGGTGAAAATCACCCCACATAACATTCCCGGACTTTTGTTTCTTTGTTGTTTTATAAACCTAATTATAGGTACTTAAAAAAACCATTTTTAATTAAAATTTCACAACATAAAGTTGAACGGTTTTGAAGACAAATCACAGAAATTATAAATACTCAAGAAATTTTAATATAAAAAAATTGATATCGAGACAATAAAGAGGAATTTAATTATCAAACTGACAATATTGGACAAAGTAACGAAATTTAATCAAACTAGAGTTATGTGTATAAAAAATAATATTCGTATACCCCCGTAAAATATCAATATGGCAACAATATCGCCGATAGTAGGCACTTATTTTCAAGCTTTGAACGTTGCTTTGAGAATGGAGATATTAACTGTTTTTGTCTTCAAATATAACAAAATTGAGTTCTCCGTTCTTGTTAAGCTTCTCTTAATAAGATAAGGTATAATGAAGTTATACGAGTGTTTCCCACGGATGTAGTGTAATAGGCATTTTTAATAATGAACTTTCACATTCACCTGATGCGATGTCATCTTCCTATCTCAAATAAAACATATTATCCAAATTTTAAAACAATTTAACAGTTGGTGAAACGTTATTGGTTAGAGAGACAATTTAGATAAACATCTTACGTTTAAATTCTAGAGCTATCTGTTATTTATTTTGGTGTTAGAATTATAAAGGGTGTTTAATTTTGAAATTCATTGTATTTTTTGCATTAAACAATTTGCGGTTAATATTAGAATTAATATCGGCCTAAAACAAGAGCCTTACAGGTAAACTAAATTCGTTTCACGTACAGAAGTTCCAGTTATGATTCTCTGGTATGTTTCAGCAACGTATTATTAAATATCACCCTGCTACCTGCATTCTTTGAATTATTTTAAACTACGAACGAAATTTCGGTGAGTAGATCTTTGGAGATAAAAAAAACCACATTTCAGGTAGTTCATTTCGGAATTATTATCCAAGTGGTCATTTAAAGTAAATAGAGGGTTAAATTACGTGATCACGCAGGCTTGATTTCATATTCTAACAAAGTTGGGGATGAAAATTCTTACGATTTTAACAGTGACAGTTTGAAGTAGCGTTTTTTAATGCGTTGAGTCGGCTCCCTGAGGGGCAAAAATTGGCTTTATTTAATTTAACGCAAATCTTAAATTATTGTCTAAGATTTTGATCGGGCCAATAGATAAAATGCGTTCGTTTGGTTCGGTCTTGGCGTAGCGCTGACGGCCGAACTAAAACCACGGCTTATCCGACTTTGACGCACCCTATACAAGCTAGACTCAACCCCTATTTAGTAGTTGTACACCCTACCGGAAAACTTATATATCCAACCAACCGCAATTATGAAACTTCTATATATTGAGGAAGTCCGGAATTGTACAGTTCACCTATTTCGCCAAGTCTTCCGTTCTTCAGGGTCTATATTGTTCGTTTTCTAGTAGTTTGTCTATTGATAAATAAGCAAATTTCGATTTGTACACGCCACAAAACCGGTCATAGTTAATGAGCTATCAACGGAAAAAATGAACGTAATGATAAGTTTTAATCACGGTTCAAATTGATTTGATTTTTTGCGGGGAAAAAAGACCAAAACAATAGACTTTTTCATTTATTAACTAGTGGTGTATAATATTTTATTTTCTAGTACGATATTAACTAGAAGAGACCAGGATATACTCGAGGCGGCGGTATAATAGATAGCCAATATTTCATTTCACAAACGACCATTCTTTCCGTAAAAACACTCGACCAAAAGAAATTACTACAACAAGAAATATTCGGCTAGTGCAAGCACATTTATCGTTAGTCCCGATCAATATTTCGTGCTTCTCTTATTCATTTTATTTGCTTCTATTGATTTATTATTTAATATAAAAAACACAATTATTATAAATAATATCGACAATTATTATCGTCATTATCATAGAAATGTTGGATGACAATTAGTTTGAAACGTTTGTTTTTCCTTCTGTCCAATTCAGCACTAACAACAGCCGAAAATAGAGAAAAAAATCCGTTTGTGTGTTCAAAGAAAACAACAAAAAAATATATGAAGGGTTTTCTTTTTATCAAAAACGTTCATTAAGCGTTTTTCTTTTTTCATTTTCTGTTGACATCATGTCACCGTTTCTCCATTGGAGGTGACAATGATGAAAAGAACAGAGTTGTAGTGCTTTTATCAAAAGAAAATACACGTTTCATGTTATTATTTCAGATCTGTGCAAATATTTAATTATTACGATTTCTGGAACGTTTACACATCAAATATGTCGCTGTTTAAACTAGTTGAGCTTTAAATTATTTCGAAATTCACCCAGTTTATTTGCCTTGATAATGGCGGATTTTTTACGAAATTTCAATCAACCCCTGTTCTTCTACAACAATACGAATAATTCCAGGGGTGTTCGCGTATTTTTAAATTCCCATCGAAAACAGTGGAAATTTAAATTCTTAGTACATCTACGAAAAAAGGGAAAACTTTTACAAGATTCACAAATTTCTAGAATGAAGCGCTGCAGGCAGATAATTTCCATTGTATATTCCGGTTGCTTCCAGGTCTTTTTCTTTCTTACTATACCGTTGTTTTATTCCGTTTAACTAATAATATTCATAAAATTAAATCGACAAATTGACTTTACAGGATTTGTTACAAGTAAAATCCGATTTCTTCTATCTTAATAACAGATTTCGGTTTTAATCAAATTTGATTAGTCGTCTCAACCATTTTTCAAATTATCGTTAAATGTACATAGTTAACTAACGTTGATCTTCAACCATGAAACTGGAAACTTTCCTAACTGTAAACATATGTTGACATTCTAGTTTCGTACTGTACAACGTTATTTGTTATTTACCATTTCACCAGTTAAACAAGTATGGTTTTTAGAAATAATTCCCTCCAATAAATCACCAAATTTGGACCATCTGTGGCTAGTAGAGCAGCACAAAATCACGAGTTGATAACGAATATTATCAAACGTCGCGTAGAAGTCGACATTCCCTTGTGGTAACTGATAAAAGTTCACACAACTTCCCAACTTCCATATCTTAATTGTATTGGCGACAGCTTTAGCAATCTTTGAATGTTTTAATAGCGAATAAAAAGCTCGATTTGCTCTAGTTTTTTTTTGTATTTTTTGCAATAGTCGATGGTATCTGGGCACGGTGGCATGATTGTGTAATTAAGCATGAACTGAAGATTAATAAGTGCTATAAAAACTTTGCCCAAAACAAATTGTACAAAGTTGGAAGTCGAAACCTCGAGACTTGCGTTTGGTGAAGCTTTAAAAATAAATCAACCGTAAAGTTTGAAAATTTTCCTTGACACATTCGTTTGACATACTTCAAATTATAAATCGCTGTCGGGCTTCGTTTTAAAAGGAGAATTCCTTAGAGCGCCAACCAAAGGAATTAATGTGTATAAAATAGATGAATACAGTCATCTAATTTGTCTCGATGAATTATAATTGTTCCAATATTAATTGTTGGAAAACTAAAATTGGATTTATTTTTTCGAATTCAAGTTAAAAAATGTAGTCGTTTCTTTGATAGTTTACGAGCAGAAATACGAGGGTAACGTAAATAAATCCACTTTATCAATAATACAATAGAAAGCAAATAATGGTGGTAGAGAAATATTTTTCGAAAAAATATCGGTCAAATTATAGGAAATTTATCACAAGTTGTCTGACAATTTGATCGATCCCTTTTGATTTTCTGATTCTTTAATAAATGAGCTATAGAAGAATGTTGATGATGAATGGCTTTTATATTATTTCTGTTTATTTATCAAACTGTCGTGATTAGATATTTCATAATAATTCCACTCAACCGTTTCCAATTTAATAATAAAGAATTTTCGGATCAATACAAGGTGTGGAGAAAACATTAATAGTGTTTACATTATAAAAAACACATATAAAACAAACGTGAACAATGCGTGTTTAGGGCAAATACAGCTTTACTATTTTTACACTACAGTTATCTCGGATTGTTTGAATATTTTAAGCTTTCTATATAGATGATAGTGAAAATTTAAAAATCCTTGCAAGCTTTACCGCAATCAAAGTGGAGCTTTTGCCGAATTAGGCCCCATTTATTGTACATTTCGTGGCCATTAGCCAAATGAAATGTACGTTTTTATTGTCGATGATGGATTTTAGACCGGCCGGACACTTGCTTTGTCCTCAAATTAAGTAAATTATGCGAATAATGGCTACTGAACTACTTTAATATAACAAAGTTATTTAGCCGATATACAAATTTACATATATCTGTTTGATTTATGTATAGATAATTCACCTAGACGTTAATCTGGCCTATCAGATTAAATTGCTAAATCATTTCGGAATATTAGACAAATGGAAACACTAATCCTTATTATCATTAAATATTAAACTATAGGAAAGCAATTTATAAAATTAATGGTCTAATTGAGATTTTTATAAATTTCCCCAAACTTGGGACAGTTCTACGATTAAAACGACTTTATTTTTGTTAGTTGAATTATTACATCTACCCTTTTTGAGTTATAAAGGGCAGAAGAGGCGCAACTTTAAAAGGTTCGAGTCAGCGATGTCAAAACAAGCTGTGATCGGGCCCTTTCAATAACGCATGGCGTATAATCTTGAAGGCAAACTTTGTATCATTTCTTATTGCAACTATAAAAATGTGCAATTGATAAAAAAATTAGTTGATTATCGACCATTCAAACGTTAACCATCTAATAATATAAAAAGGAACGTGTTTTATCGGATAAAAAGATTTGATAGAATCAATGTGTGACATCGAAGTTGTAAAGGTCCAGTTTCGGACAAGTTAAAGTCAACTTTCTGTTATATATGGAAAAGTTGTAATTTTCCCCTGTCACAACCCCAATTGGGGGTAAATCGAATAAAATAATTGGCGACTTAGCCTTCAATATAGTTATTGAATTGTATTATTAAGGCCCAGGTGTAAGGCGGCTAATTGTCTTAATTATATTTGTTCGAGTTTCTTTTACAAATAGAAATAGCAGCCTAGTTATTGGAATTTGTTTAATAATTCATATCGTATAGAGTCAATACGAATTTTTAAATTAGATTATTAGTGAATGTTTGATGTAGATATGTAGCTGGTATTGAAATAAGTTTCGAATGTTGGTTGAATTCTTCAATATTAAAAAATACAAACGTGCCACATATACGTCAATGCTAGCGGAAATATCAAATATATGGCTTAATATATACGGAATAGGGGAATTGGATCGAAACGTATATGTGGTGATCGGTTGTATATTAAAATCTAAAGTGGTGATGGTAGCGGCTGGTTTCTTCCAACCTATCGACAAGAAAAATAGAAAAAATTGTTGTCTTCCTTCGCTTCGTCTTCTTCGCCAAAGGGCTATTTCTTCACTAGAATCTTGCCGATGTTATTGGCTCGCAACATCTGGCCACCCACAAGTATCGCAGACACGATAACATGAATCATTCCGTGTTATAGGGCCATTCCCTCACCTAAAACTACACTTCCCAGGTCTGAGTCACGGCAGAGGCAAGGAGTAGCACGTCACGAAATAAAAAAAAAAAACTCAGACGACAGGAAAAAATGAAACCATTGTCAGTACAATCGAAATATTCCAATAAAAAATTGTAAATCCATTTATAGAGCTTGTTTGCCTCCATTTAAATTGTATGTCGAAATTTAATAACTGCACAAGATGAGGTTTCTTATTTTTCAAATAACGTCGAAACGTGGCAAAAGACGAAAATTCGGCTCGCCAACATTTAAATGATAATTTAATTCATTGTTGGGTTGTGGCAAAAAGAACAGCGTACAACAAAACAACTGTCTTAAGGGTGGGAATTTAGGCCATAACATAAATCAACATAATGCCACGTTAGCTTGGGGTTGGTGTAATCATTACAAACGTCGGCACTACCACCACTATCAACTTCTCAACAATGTTTTTTTACTATAAATTCTCCCCCAAATTGGCCGTATTAAAGTTTTGAAAAACTAACAAATTTAATAAACCTCTAATTTCCTTTGATTTACCCTCGAGTGGAAGTTCGAAAGTTCAACGGGGATCAATTCTAACTATTCAACAAATCTCCACCACTTTAAATTTATTTAAAATAGAAAAAATTTGGAGACACCCGGAGTTGGAATTATGTAGCCATGTAGCGTTTTCGGGGGGCGACAGTATAATTGCAACAGAACAGGGTAAATATCTTAATTCAGTTACGTTATTAAAGGAGAAATAGCGGCCGAAATTCCCGTTAAGCTTTTCATTTATTAAAACCCCGGAGTTGAGTTCGTATGAAAACCCAAGTAATTAGCCCCGAGTAGACAGCAAGACTTATCGGGTAACAATTTCAACGGGCACAAACAAAAATTTGTCGATTTATTTGAATGGAAAGACCAACCTGTTTCCTCCTCGTCTGGCAGTATTGTTTGACTGGTTGCACAGCAGATTGCTGTAAAGATGACAATAAAATGCATAATTTTATTTCCACTTAAAAAACACAGAATTCTACACAATGTTCACATTAAAAATCCTAAATTTAGTCTGCATATGGATTATTATAAGGTTTTTTCGAATTTTACAACAATAAAAAAGTCACAAATTGTCATTAAGATTTGTTAAATCGCGCGCGCCTTCTCCGTATTATTACCGTTACAAACCAACATCACCAATCGAAAACCACCCTTTAGTATTACCGGAATGTTACTGACGCCAAGCGTTCTGTGAAATTAAGGGAGGAAACCCTCTAAGCCGGAGTAGTCCGGGTGGTGGCGTTCTCAGCCGATGCCAGTATGATCTCACCTGAAAACTACTTTAATCATCAATTTCAGGAGAGATAGAGAATGTAACGGGACGGGGTTGTGTTGTAAAAGCCCCCTAGTTACAACACCACGACCAACTAACAAACTTAAACAACACGATGATGATGATGATGGCGAACAAACATATGCGCCATATTTTCTCACTCATACTAACCATCTCTTTTGCCCTTGTTTGTTGTAATTAATCGGAAAGCGAGACGGTCTTGTGGCTGTACAGGCTATTTAAAAATAATTTTTGTAATGGGTAACATGACACGGCACAATAGATACCACAATTAATTATCGTATCGTTGTAACATAATTTTTCCAGGAACAGGCGGTTTTCAATTTGGATTTTATTAAAATTGCTCACTGTAAAGTAAGTGAACTGAGTGTGAACCTCTTACAGGATAACCGAAGCTTAAAACTTTTGAAAATGTTTAATAATATTAGAGGGGGTTTATACGGAAAAGGATGGGATCTTTTGTTAAAGAAATTTCAAATATGCCACATTTTATATAAAATAAGACAGTATTTATAGGATGATGTTAATAAATCGGATAATAACAGTAGGGCCCCGAGTTGAAACTTATGTGAGTAACTTTTTCCGCTCTTATAGCCTCTAATATTATTGACTTTTTTTTATTAAGTACAATCTAAAACGACAGCTTTGTGTGCATTTTTTATAACTTCAACCCTAATTTGATTAAAAATTGTTTTATTATTAATTTTCAAAATTCCCCTCGTTCCTCGACTCCGTTGGCAAATTCTAACTGAAATGATTGATTGATTTCTGTAATATTTATAAGAAAGAAATTAATCAATAGAGAATTTTGTTTATAACAAGAAAAATTCCACAACATACCAACCGATTAATTTCAAATGCGTCAATTTTAAGAAATTCCTAATTATTTTAATCCTTCTGTTATTCTATAACGAAATAAACGCTTGAATGGGCTAGATTTACAGTAAAATTCGAATTATTGAAGTAGAAAGCAAACAAATAGAAATCTAGCTGCCGGCACTACTCTATTTCGTTATTAGATCTCTTTAAATTAACAGACAAAGCTGATCGTGAGATGAAAAACCATTATACTAACGTTTCCAGATCGATTGGACTTTAACAAAAAATCAACCCTAAAATATCTCTATTAAAAGTTGGAAATTTGGTAATATTGTTTAATTTAAACGGACCCTCTTAAACTTTCGCCATATACATGGGATCAATTGAAACACCAACAAACTAATCAAGAGTAGAACTGTAACATGCAATCTCGATCAAATTATCCTGAACTTGTTGTTCTAACCGATATTTGTAAACTTATCGCATGCTGTTCGGTTTTCGCTTTTAAAGAGAATAATTAATAGAATGTTTATTTAACCGACAGGAATTGCTTTGATCTACCCCCGAAATACAACCGATCAAACCACAAATTATAGGAGCGATCATTATTAGAATTGTAAAAATTTCCAATCGGAGCGGGACACTTGGAGTTTTGTGATAATTACAGTATCAATTGTTGTAATTC
Source organism: Hycleus phaleratus (assembly GCA_013841185.1). Lineage (NCBI taxonomy): Eukaryota > Metazoa > Arthropoda > Insecta > Coleoptera > Meloidae > Hycleus > Hycleus phaleratus. The sequence goes on along the minus strand of JACDRP010000700.1, from coordinate 2,552 downwards.
TTTATAAAACTGACTCATTGTTAATTTTAAATTATTCACGCCTAAATTATGAATAATTCAGGGTTGATTAGGAGAATTCCAGAAATAAAAACGGCTACTAAATTCAATGATCGTCTAGTGTAATCGAAAAAACGGTTTCCAATTTTTCCAATTTATATTGAAATTTGTTTGGGGAATTGTTGTTGTTTGATTTTCATGTTTGATGATCTTGTACAATTATTATTATCATTATTTTCGAGGCGTGGCGGTTATAAAACCGAAACTCTCCCACAGGATCTAACAATACGAATATATTGAAATAGGCGAGTTTTTCTTGTTAATTCGTTGATATTTTTACAGATTTACAATTGATTTATCGTCTATTTAGAACATTTTAGTGCACAATTGAGCTCATTAAGTTGAATTAGTATGGAGCGCTATAGCAGCCTGATTTATTAGTCCATGAATTTAATATTGATGCAGTTTGTCTCTGAATTTCCCCGTATTTATAAATAAATATCACTAGACTGTCTCGCTATATTTGTGTTTGTCTATATGTAGGTATACAAATTACTGCAGTTTTACTACCGTTTAATCAGGGGATCAAACTAATTACTTCATACGGAACAGTTTTAAACGTAAATATCGAACATTGAATACCCGACTTGTTTCAACTAAACGATTAACTAGACAGACACCGGTGACGATCTTCTAATTTACGAAAATTATTACAACAAACAGGGTGAAGTTTTAATTAGACTGGCTAGCTCTCAAAGAAGACTGTTAACAATACGAACTTTCCTTGCAAAAGAACGCACTCAAAGACACATCTTTGTACATTTATTAACGTATTAATTAGGCTTCATTCTCTATAAATTTCCAGTTTTTCCGCTCGTTCGCACAAAGTCAAATTGATAATGATAGAGTGGGAAACAAAAAAAATAGGGAGTTTTTCTTGCTTTTCCTGCCAACCAATCGATCATCACAGATACAAGGAAATAACAACAAAAATCGGAGATATATCGATGGAATTAGCATTTCCTTTCAACATTTACCGAACGGCCACAATTGCTTTTACCATAATTATGTCACGTATTTTCAGTATGCTATAAATATGACATGCGAGCTTTACGTTTAAAAATTTAAATCACGATTTCACCAACACTCGACCGACATGCATATTTATATGTTTCAATTAATGAATTTTAGATATATATATATGTCATGGTTTAATTTGGTTTTTTGTTCGAACAAACTGTATTTTAACCGAAAAATTATTAGTGATTTCGTATATATTTCGTGGTATAATATCAATTTTGTTACGATTATAAATAATTAACAAGTTGTTTAATATTTGATTGGACAATTTCGTATTATTGCTTATTTATTTATTTTCAATAGTCAACGAAAATACTCGTTGATTATTAGAAATTCCCTTTGATTTCAATTTTATTACCAATATCCTAGTTGCACTAGCAAAATTTCTGCTTTTAGATTTCGAGGAAAGCAATAAAAACTTTTATGCATATCACAACAACTGTATCTGACAGGTAATCAATTTGGGTTGTTTCGTTTTTTTTTTTTTTGAAAAATAAATAAATACCGAAAAAAATCGAAAAAATCAACTGGAAAAAAATCGTTGAATTTTCCACGAGACCAACTCCCGTTCGTATTTAATTGTGTTTTAATGATATCTCCTCTATAAATGTGTACTTAATTAAATTTCTTTATAAAGTTCGAAAGCGATATTAGATTTTGATTATAGTATGCCTATATAGGGTAGAATGAGTGCATAATTTATGGGCACAATTAAAACGAAACTTTGATTTTCTCGTTTTTGTCAAATAAATTAGTTAGTGCCCCATATTCTCCAATAATAATTTTCAATTGACGAAAAATCGCAACATTTCCGCCTCATATTCGAATTTATGTTCTAGACACACGATTAAAGTTCAAATTAATTATTATGTATATAGGGAAATATAATTTGATTTGAACGGAACAAGTAATCATCCTGTAGTCTTCCCTTATCAATAATTTTCAACAACTTTTGTTGCCGTAAAGTTTTCTAAAGTAAACAAGCACTCAAATACAGGCTGAATAATCGATAATCAGCAGTCTTATTTAGAACGTTCGCTATAATTTCACCCCATCCCCGATCCCCTATTTGCTTGTGCTCATTTGATGGTCCGTCTTCGGCCCTTATAGAATCTCAATCACATTTAATGGACTATCAAATTAGACACGATGATTTCCAATTTTGTATACGTTCAAATAAAAACAAAAAAAATATGCAGATTCTATCTACTAGGGCTAGAAATCGTTGGAATAAATGGAATCTTTGATTTCTCCTTTATTTTTTGTCGCAAATTCAAGTGCCAGGGTCTATTGGAGAGAGCATTTCACGTTGCACAGTTTTAGAAATTCTTAATTTTCTGGAATACAAAACTGAAATTTTCAGATCTGGAAAACTCTTTGATCTCTTTGATTTTTCCTTTATTTTTTATCGCAAATTCAAGTGACAGGTTCTACTGGAAAGAGCATTTCGCGTTGCACAGTTTTAGTGGAAATTC
>JACDRP010000699.1:0-27251 GCA_013841185.1 Hycleus phaleratus | reverse complement strand
AACTAAACCGCACCCTTAAGAATTCAGTAACTCAACAAGTAGAAAGTTTTGTTTCAGAGAATATTTGAATCGATTTATAGTCTTCCTTTCTGAAAATTTCAAGACAAATTCAAAGATAGTGAGTTTTTAAATTTTGAAATGATTCATTGGCCTAATTTTATAAACTTATTATACAAGCTGAGCCAAAAGAGGATGGTCTATTAAAAATATAAAGATCTTGAAATTTGGTTACACGGCATTTGATTTGGAGTTTTTGTTTTATTTAATTAAAATACATCCGATATTTGGGAACTGGAGTCTTGGTTTTCCAAATTTTAGAAACTTCTATCAATTGGAAGTTCTTATAATTTAATAGGCCATACTCTTGGCTCACCCTGTAGATTGAAGATCTCGCTCGAGGTAAATAAATGTGCTGCCTGTTCCACTCAAATGGTCCCAGCTCTTAGAGCAAGCATTTGAGGACCTATTTGAAAAATATTTTAAGAATTTATGGGAACCTTTTGGAGATCATTGGAGCAAAATTTAAACCCCGTAGCTCACCCGCAAACGATGATAGTGCAGTTTAAAAGATGAGTCACGCACATAAAATGACTCATGATTTTATCCTGGAACGGATAGCATGCGTTTATTTTAGAATGTTTACCGCCATACCACCCAGATCTGAACCCAGTCGAAAACGCGTGGTCGGATCTTAAAAAGAAAATTGCTTGAAGAAATGTCACGTTCCAATTCTAGAGGAAGAGCTATTCTGATTTCCCTTAGAAAATTAAAGAGAAAATAATGTGACCATATAATTAAAAACGACGACAATTATTTAAGCAAAAAAAAAAAACGTTTTACTGATATTCAAACTGAGGAACTAATAATCAATATAAGAGTTAGTGATAGTGACACAGTTAGTGGTGCTAGTGTAACTGAAATGGACAGTGATATTGGTTAACAGCTTTTCTATATTTTATCTGTTAACGTTTTTCGTTTGTAAATATGGATAAACTGAAAGTGTTATATCAAAACAACATTTGTAAACAAGATTATTTTGAGTTACAAATAGAAGTGTTGAATATAACGTTTTTAAAACAACAGCACAACTCTTATCAAAATTTATGGTAAAGTGTAAAATATTGTTACGCTACTGACTTTAGGACGATGCCAACGGCAATCATAGAATGGAGAGATCTCCCCCTTTGGTCGGCTAAGTGTTAACAATTTCAAAATATCCCAATGATTGATGTTGGCAGAACTGCTCGAATTTGATTGGTTGGCGCTCACATAACCTATAAATTTTCCCTCATCTCAACAATTATTGAAACCGTAAAAATGCACAATTTACAAGAATTCTCAACCCCCGAAATTGGCCAAATACCGGTTTGTCTAATAAATGGACGAACGCAATCAATGGGTGTCGAAATTGCGAACATTTCAATATTTACAAATACGGTAATATTGAGGTTATATTTTCAAATCATCCGTTTTAAACGTTCTCCAAACAGGTGGAAAACCATCCAAAAATTCACATAACTCGAGATCGATTACATCCGGTTGGTATAGCGGATGAAACTAGAAGTTTATTCATACCGAGAAATGTACCGTTTTTGAAACAATTAACACAAATCTATACAGAACAAGGTTTAATTGAGGCGATACGTTCAGCGACTTATCATCAACATTTCGTAGTGAATACAAGCGCTAAATTCCTATTAACGTTAGTAGAATATATAAATAGAGTAAAATTGATATTGAAGCCGCATTCGCAACTATCAACGATCGATTTGATTGATGAAACTAATCAAACTCGCAATTGGAAAAATAATTCGATTCGATGTCTAGCTTGGCATCCGCACATATCACGATTGGCTGTAGCAACATGCGATGATAGCGTTACAATTTACAGTAACGACAGTAATTTTGTACCATTATTACGATGTAAACAACAAAAAAATATAGCTTCAATTGCTTGGCGGCCGATGTCGGCGACTGAAATAGCAATCGGCCATGAAAACGGCGTAATTATCTGGAATATCGATTTTAATTCGCTAGTTCCAAGACCGTCTGTTAATCACGCAACAATCCTCCATCGATTTGAACATAAACCCGTAATTAGTATCGCATGGAGTCCTAGAGGGGATCTTCTAGTAACAGCAGCCGGTGATGATTCAAATCTAATCGTTTGGGATACGGATTTGAATCGTACAGCAAATTTGAAAGGTTCTAAAGAGCCTGGTAATGTTCTATTGAAATGGTCACCGAATAAAGATAAATTATTCAGCGCCTCTGATGGTATTGTCTTTAAAATATGGAATTGTCGTAATTGGGAGAGTGAACGTTGGACTATTCTATCCGGACGTATACAGACAGCTTGTTGGGTAAATAACGGTAGTAGTCTACTATTTGCTACCACAACTGAAACGATAATTTATGGTTTGAATATAAGAAACGAGATAATTTTTTCTACAATTGAAGATACCTCGCCGAATCATGCTTCACCGTTGTTTGATGTTTCTAAATGTGAATTGAATGGGTTTTATATCGGTGGATTAGTGCGGTGTATGGAGAGCGATCCAAAAGGGCAACATTTAGCCGTATTGTATAACGATTCTAATTGTATTATGATTTTTAGTGTAACCAAATTACCAACATTACAACTAATACCGAGGTAAATTCTACTAAATTTCTAGTTGTATAAAATTGAATCATTTTTAAATTTTAGCTCGATTATTATTGGAATTAATGAAGTTGAAATACCTTGCAATATCGCATTTCAACTGAATTTCAAAGCTGGTGCTTGTCTATCGATAGGATGGTCTAGTGGGAGAGTACAACACTTTCCGATAATTTACACTGATTTGGAGAATGATTTAGATTAATTTATTTTTCTTACGTAATCTTATTATAAACATAATTCTTTTAATTTCGGTTTGTTTGGCGTTTGGGTACCGGTTTTTTCTCTGGAAACAACACAAATTACCATACAAAAAATAAATTAATTGGTTATCGTACTTATTCTACTTTCAGCTGCGTTGGATGCCGATACACAAGTCCGTTGTAATTTCGCTTGTCTTAATTCACGATAATTGGCCGCCACATCTTTCGATAATTCAGCTATACGCCTCATCAACGCGGCCGGATAACTGGAAACAAAATTATTAGAGGTGTAAATTGTTTGATAATAGATTCCCCCAAAAACAACACTCATCAGTTGATTTTTTGGATTTAAGTGACTTTTATTGATTCTAAAATCACTTACGTGCAACCTAAGAATTCAATATTGGCGAATGCTCGCGACAAAGCCACTAAATAATCTTCAGGAAATTTATCTTTGTGTGCCAACATGAATTCCCGGCGCAATACCCAATGTTCCTCAGGCGCCGTATCGTCGCGATATTTCTCAATATCCCAATCTGTTGGAAATGTTTGTGTCATCCTTAAATTTTAATTTAATTAGAAATTTTCTAAATGAGGGAAAAATCGAGTTATTTCTAACCTTTAATTTGAAATAAACAAAAATGTTAATTATCACGTGTGTTGCTGTCAACTGTAAAAATGTCAATGTTAGTAACAGTGTTGCCGGATTTATCAACCAATATAATTTAATTTAACAAAATGTGATTTAAACTTAGTTTTATTAATCTTTTGATGTGTATAATAATTCACAATTTTGATAAGAGATATCTTTAATTATATTTGATTATTTGATTATAATGAGCCGATTTTCAAATGTATAACCAACGTTGGATAGATAAATTCACCAAGTCGCCGCTAATTTTCTCATTAAAACTCGGTTTATTTTCGTTGAATACAATTCTCATGGGGTCTACAATCGGATATTTTGTTGGTTTTCTCGAGTTATCTCCAAATGTGTTTTTTTTTAATTTTTAGTTAGCCTTCGAATTGGTGTACTAGGGGAATTGTGTTTTAATTCGGGCAAAGTTGGCATTGATTCGAATCTTTCCGAATTGTCGTTGTGGAGGAGTTGGAAAGAATTTCTCCCCAGCTAGACAAAAAATAGCGAAAATGTCGACGAATCTAATAGAAACTGAGGTAATTATTAGGCGAATATTAAAAAGTAATTAATTAATTAACGAATTCGATTAATTTATGTTGAATTCGTGGTAGATATTTAATGGAAATCGTTAAATCCGGCATATAACCTTGATTGATCTGCCATATTGTATCAACATGTACGACAGCCTTAAATGGGGAAAATATCAAAAAATTGTTTTTGATTTCAGAATGAGAAGCTTGAACAGAAGACTGAGAACGATGTAGACATCCCGATGGATTTCTCAATAAAACATCCGTTGCAGAACCAGTGGGTGTTGTGGTACTATGAGAACGATCGTACGCAATCGTGGGAGAAGAACCAAAAGGAGATCGCCTCCTTCCAGACAGTCGAGGACTTTTGGAGGTAATCTTTAACAATTTTTGACAATTAACATATTGATATCCCAATATTACAGTCTTTATAATCATATCAAACCAGCTAGTGAATTACGACAAGGTAACGATTATTCGTTGTTTAAAAAGGGCATCAAACCGATGTGGGAGGACGTAGCGAATAGAAACGGTGGCCGTTGGTTGATTAATGTCGAAAAGAAACAAAGAAACAACGAATTAGATCGATATTGGTTGGATATTGTAAATATTAAACCTCGATACAAGAATACAAATTTTATCAACAATTATTTCTAGATACTCTGCTTGATTGGTGAGGCTTTTGAACATTCAGAAGAAATCTGTGGGGCTGTTGTTAATATTCGTAGTAAAGGAGATAAGATTGGTATTAATTTTTTTGTTTGTTATAATTTTAAATAAATTCATTGAAATTTATTAGGTGTATGGACGTCTGATGCTACCAACCGTGAAGCAATTGAAGAAATCGGCAGGAAATTAAAAGAACGGCTACATATACCACAAAGGACAAAAATAGATTATCAAATTCATAAAGATACAATAGATAAGAGCGGCTCTAATGCGAAAAGTACATATTCGGTTTAATTTGTATGGTTTTTGGAAGATTTTCGTTATTAAAAAGGGATTCATTTAGTTGATAACATTTGAATTACGTATTTATTTCAGTTATAATTATTTTCTAATTACGAATCTTCAGAGTTGTTTTCGTTTATCATTATAATTCAATTTTGTATATAAAATATATCTTCCAAAGAAAAAAACGACGGATATTATTGAGACAATTATATAAAAATTGCAAATTTAATGAATATCGAAGATCTCTTGTACGGCATTTTTGAGATCAAATCGTCGGGCCTTCTCCAAACCGTTCAAAATGCCGCTTTGAAACCGTCGTGTATCGCAATTATCTTCGTATTGATACAAAATCTTATAAGTACGTTCCGATATTCTCGGTTCGCGTTGTTCCAATTCCTCAATTCGACCCTCTCTTATATCGAGGGCTCTAGCGAAATCCTTCCAAGTGCGGCCGATCTCTTCGGCAATCAATCGATAAGCTCTGCTCTTGGCATCGGTACTTCGCTGAATTCCAACTGAAAATTACACGATTAATTTGCATTTATTGAAAATTCTAAACCAATACCAAATTCCGGTGGTGGTTCTAAAACTATAGGATTCGCGTTATTGCTCTTGTAATTGTTGATTAAACGCTGAATATCTGTATCGCCATAAGTAGAGCCAATCTCAATCAAGGGTTCAATGTTAGTTAAGCTTAAACAATCTCGTTTTGTCAAGATTTTCAACAGATCAGATAACGTTCTGATCGCATCGTAACGTCTTCGTGAACCGATATCCGATTCGTATCGTGATTTGATAGCGTCCAAATTGATTCGATCACAACGAATGGAAGCCACGCTTCGATACAGATCACTTTCTATCATTTTCACATCTATTTAAGAAAATTATACAAACAAAGGATAAATAACCTCTAATATGCAGGATGAAAACGGTGAGTTTGGCAACGTTGCATCCGCACTAAACAAAACAATAGTAACAAAATGTCTGTGTGTTGGCAGCATTTGAATCTATTCTTATACAGAGTGTTTCACAATAAAGTGACCCCAAAGTAGCTTAACTCACTGAATTTAGAATTTTAAAGCTAATTTACAATAAGATATTTGTTTACTTTGAATCTGCAGGCGAAATCTTAATGGGTGGAAATTGATGAAACACAAATTAGGCTCAAATTTGAAATTGCATGAGAAATAACAGAAAAAATTGTCGTTTTTAATCATAAGCCATTTTTAAAAAGTTTGTTTAATTTAAAATAGCAAACAATTGCAGAAAAAATTGTGAAATAAGCTACAATCTGTATAAAATGCGTGTATTTTTGGTTGCCTATATTACAAAAACATCAAAATAACAACAATTGAAATTTAACCCTGTTTTATTGGTGGAAAATAAAACCGTTTAGTAAACGTTGAATACTTCAACGGTACCATTGCCAATGCTTCAATTCCTTTATCACCATCACCACCATCAATGGCGCGTTTTTCCCATTTTTTCTGGCTTACGTCATTCAATATAGTCGTACAAATATCATCAAAATGATCTCTAGAATTAGAAAAAAATTAAAATAATACAAAATTAAAACACAATCCTATTTACTTATGGGCATCTCGCTCTAAAATATCGCACAATGTCTGAATAAACCATGAACCAGTTCGTTTATTACGAATCGCAGCAAATCCAGCGACGGTTGCCCAAAATATGAATAAATCGGTAGTTGATGGTCCACTATAGCCTTTCGATGGACCATCAGTTGTCAAATCATCTTCATTCTCAATTACTAGAATCGAAAAACTCTATGAATTTTAAATTGATTCGAAATCTTTCAATATTTGATACCTTTTTGCAATCGATTGCCTTGACACGACTGCAAAATCAACACCTTAGGCTTGCCCAATAGTTTCTTCGAACTACAAAGGATATTTTGGATCGTACTAACTTCAACTTTACAACTATTAACGCCATAAACGGCACCGACATCACCATGTGACAAGATACAGACGAATAAACTCGATTGATTATTGAAATTTTGGACAACTTCACGAATTGACTCGACCATTTCGAGATGATTTTGATCTTTTCGTACTATCACAGTAAAACCGAACCGTCCGAACGTCGATTTCAATTCATCTTCATCCTTCTGGGTACCGTCACGGTTTTCTAATCTCGTCGTAGATTGGGGCAGTAAATTCTGCAAAAAAATCAATTTTAACAATAGAATTATCAAATTGAGAAGGAATCAACTTGGTTTTGGTCGTCAACTTGGTATTGCTCATTAAATTCACGATAGAAGCTTTCTTGATTGATAATCAAACAAATACCGGGATTATTTGGATCAATTTCATAATTTTTATTACAATTAATCGATGATGAGTTTAGAGAGTTCGTTTCTATTGAAAATGTTCTACTGCTCGATTCACTGCTAGTTAACGAATTATTCGAATTCTCACTAGGAATAAAATCTCCAGTTTTATTGTTTGATAATTTACGCGCCCTCTGAACATTACGAATATTGTTATTGTCTTGATCAATTTGAACAAAAGGTCGTATTTTTTCATAAATATCCTCTTCGCCCATTTCCTTAAAAATTTTATAAATATTCGTCATATTATTTGGTTGAATATAACCGACAGTTTCCCAATATAATAAATAGACTTCTAAATAATATTCAGGAATATTTTTAAATTCCAAATTAAGTTTATAAAAATCGTTACGGACTAATTGTACGAATTCTTCCGTTTTCGTTTCGGTCAAATTCTCACAAATATAAAACAAGATTTTACGAATATTGTTGATAAAAACCGCAGAAAATGAATATCTTGGCAGGAATCTTTGGATCATATCACTCTTCTCGTAACCTACAATTTCAATAAAAATGATTTACAACAATCAAATGATCGGACAAAATAATCACCGAAATCTTTGAGAATTTGATAATTCTGTATAATCGTGAGACTTTCCAATAATTTTGATTGCCACTGATCGTCAGGTTGTTTCGTAGCCCAAGAATATAAAAATTCCTTCGATAAGCCTTGTAGTAGCGATAAACAAATTTGTAATGCTATGGACGCTTGATTTTCCAATAGAAATACCAAAGAAATCTACAAAACAATTAACGTTAATCATTGAAAACATACAACTTTAATTTCTCTAATTACTTTCTCGTACAAATCCAAATTCGTTTCGATTTGACGAAGATCGGATAACGCGAATCTTATATCTGTTTCCAAATCCAGTGCACTAACAGCAGCATCGATGCGATTATCACTATCAGTAACCTCACCTTCGATTATATCAACAAAATCTCCAAAGATTCACCTTAATTATTGATATTTATGGTTTAATTGCAATTACCTTGTTCAGTTTCTGATGATTCATCATCAGGTAAGCTTTCATCAAACGATTCGGACTCCATGTCGGAGCTCTCATCACTACTGTCTCTTGATTCTGATAAGCCCATTTTGGGGACTTTTCTACCCTACTGTCGCCTCGCAGGAAAAAAATCAATATTTGTACTTCCCCTGCTTTTGACAGCTGGAAGTTAGGTTACGTAATGGCGACCCAATTAACCATGGTCTTCATCAACACTGTTGCCGCACCAATTAGACATTAATATTAAAAAAAATACGATTACAATTTCAACTATAGTTAATTATTATTTACAATTTTGAGTGAGTGTGGACTTCTTTAGCAAATTTTTGATGGATATTTTTGAGAAAAATACATAGGGATTGTGATATTTTGGGAAATATTGGCAACATTACGGATACTGTGGTAACTAGGTAGTCTCTCTTGGGAGTTCTATTGTTTTATAATCATAAATCTCTAACGCTATTGGATAGTGGATTAGAGACGAGTGAGATAGTTCTATGGAAATTATTGTGAGCAAGAGAGAGATGTTGAATCGGTCCATTTAACAGCTGTCAAATTTGAACCTGTCAAATTATTGGTTATGGTGGTATATTAATGAATTTTTATTTTCCTAATTATTCCAGTTATTATGCAGAATTAGAAAGATTTTGTAATATTTCGAATAACAATTGTAATCATCGTAAGTTTTTCAATTGATTGAAACGATCAAAATTGAATTTTCCGGTCGGTTGATTTGTAGGTTATGGCTAGCACTCGTCGTATCCTAGTCGAAACAAAGAATTTATCGAAAGACCCACCGCCCGGTATCAGTGCAACACCGGACGATAATAATTGTCGTTACTTCCACATAGCCATGGCCGGTCCAGAGGGTTCCCCGTACGAGGGTGGCGTTTTCAAATTAGAATTATTCCTGCCGGATAACTATCCGTTGACACCGCCCAGTGTGCGATTTTTAACGAAAATCTACCATCCGAACATCGATAAATTGGGCCGTATCTGTTTGGATATATTGAAAGAACAATGGTCGCCAGCTTTACAAATGCGTACTGTTTTGTTATCGATACAGGCATTATTGAGTAGTCCGAATCCTGATGATCCATTAGCGAATGATGTCGCCAATATTTGGAAGACGCGCAAACAGGATGCTATAATGAAAGCCAAAGAATGGACAAGATTATATGCGATGGAATGATAACAACAGTATTTAAATCAATTTTAATTTATCCGCAATTTTCTAATCGTTTATTTGAAAAAAATGGAAAATACGAACAATTATATTTGTAATGTTGCATTTCTTGTTAGATTAAAACAAAAATTAAATAAATACCAATTCTTTATATAACGGAATTGTTTTCATACTTACACTGGAATTTGTACAGATACAATTGAAACGGTCTTGTGATTGATAATTTTTGTTATTAAATTTGCCTTATCGTAACTTCCGCTATGCTAACCTCAAGTTGAATAATTTAATCCCGGCAGAGTGTCTTTAGATTTTAATCTAAATCGTATCGTTCGAGATTTATACGGCCCAGAAACAAGATTATTTTGGAAATTGCAGGAGTGAATTTATCAAAATAGGTTACGATAAAGAAAAGACGGCGGTTCATTATAATATCAATACATTTATGAGATTGATATAATCAAGTTTTGCGGGTTTTCTACATCCAGCTCTAATCTGAGAGAAAAAGGACAATATACACAAATATATGATGCATCAGTACAGATAATAATAATAATTGGTAACTACAAGTAAAACAGTCAGAAATAATATTAAAAATTCTTTAAAATTATATACATTTATATAATTACGGTTAATTAACGCAATATTAGATAATAATCGAAATATTTACATATTATAGAATTGTTTAAAACTATAATTTATAAAAATTTCGATTTCAGACAGTATCACATCAGTTATTGCTTATACTGAGAACTATTTAGCAAACAGAAAGCCAATAGTGTCAACGGATAAAAATAAGCGATAGTTAAAATTTGTTCGTTTCCGATTAAGAGAATGGGAGACATCGATTAATCTAAAAATTTGTTGACAACATTACAGCATAGACGACAATATTTAACATCCATAGAAATATTGAGAAGTGAAAGAATTAACAAAAATAAATCAACAATCGTTGCTTCAATATTGACTAATGTTCACAATGTAAAATGTGGAACAATTAAAACAAAATTTAACAAAACAAGCGCAATTGAAAAGCTTAAAAGAAAGGAAACAATTTACAACTATTAAAAAATTAAATAAATCAACAACAATACAATAATATACTTAAATTCTATACATCGATAATCACTATAATTAATTATAATAATGAGGAAATATTCAATCTTAATAATAAAATAGTGAGTTCGTTCGTTTGATAGTGATGTATTACCATTATAACGCCTTTACCATATTTAAAATCACATTAGTGATTATTTAAACCACAAAATACATGATATGACGAAAATGATTATAGTGCAATTCATTCCTAATTCTCATTTGAAACGGATTAATTCTACTAAGATTGTGATCAATGATAATGATGAACACTTAATTTCTGATTTAAATTACATATCGATATAAAAAAGCGAAATAAGTGCGATTTAAAAAGAGAATTAACTTTGGTATTGGACTACCTTTATATAATTTTTTAATATTTACAGTAATATTACAAAACAAATTCGCACCTTTTCGTTTTTAATTAAAAGACAACATAGAAACTATAAATCTAAATAATAAAATCTGTCGATACTTAATAATAATAATAATAAAATAAATCAACGACTAGAATCTAGGGTATTTTTTTTGTCATTCATAACAATACAAATCGTAATTTTTTGATACAAACCACTTGTTTTCTAGATAAAATCTTGATACATTGATGGAATGCTCTTATCTTTATTGGTTATTCTTCTATTTCTTGTATGTGTTGAAATTAGATTAATTTAATTAACAGAACAGGTACGTAATTTACTAATAATAATAATTTTTCTCGTAAATATCTAGAAATACTGATCAATTTCCCCAATTCATTTCCCCAATTAATATTAACTCATCTGATCAGTAGCAAAACCATAAACTTCCAATACTCTAATTTCAAAATCACCACTCGGACACAATGGTGGATTATTGAATGTTTGACAACGATCCGTTTTACCATAACGGATATTCTCGTCCATCCAAATAGCTTGACCTTCACTGGAAAATTAACAAAAATATTAATCGAGAATGGAGAAATAGAAATTGGATTTACCCTCCACCGATTGTGATCATTTTCGAATCAGCTGCCATAAACAATTCAGCACCATGTCCAACTTTATCACCATCCATACCAACCCATTGGTATTTAGCACGTTCTGGATATAATGAAAATAGAAATGTTTCACCAGTACCGAAGTATGCTTGTCGATTGCCGCGATCATCCTTTTGGTTGCGTTCACCCCAACGTGAAGAACAATACGCTCCAAAGACCTTAAACGAAATTGAATAATTTCCAATTCAACAAAAATTTTCGAAAATTACCTCATTGTTGCACGTCTTGATCATCAATAGAGTAGGTTCATGATGTTCAACACGAACATAGAATGTTGTCAGGGAACAACCGTGTTCTTCAGTCGTATAAAGCAATATCGGTTGGTACATTGTAATTCTTACTGGCAACCACGACCACAACGTCAACAACTAAACAATTTTTTGGAATAGATAGAAAAAATGAATACTAACAATATAAAATAGACTATCATCTAACAAACACATACAAAAAAAAAATGCCAACCCAATTAATCCGCGATAAAATCCATTTTTAAGCCAATTTAATATAAGATAGCGATCTCTTCTAGACTCGCGAATTCAAAAAAAAACTTTACCGCGGATTTTATTGGTAAAATAACAGCCCAAAATTTGCTGGAAATTCGAGAAAAAACAACAAAAACATGCATTATTAATAATATAGATGATTTAAAGCAAATAATAAGCATAACAGTTGATAAAATGATAGAAATGTGCAATGGGATGCTGAAAATTATGCCTCATCGTTTTTCCAATTGTATTATCGATGGGACATTCGATATAATTACAAAAATTGGAGGAAATTGTGCAATAAAATAAAAACAACATAGACGACTATATCAGTGGATAATAATCAAAATAAAGAAAGAATAAGAAAAATATATATAACGATGAACGTATGTCCGACAAATAAACAAAATTTCTGAATTTCCGTTTATTTATTTTTCCCATTTTGTGATGATGTTTATTATATAGAACCATAATAAAAATTCAACTTACATCCTGGTAATCTAAGATACGCGAGCTGATATTCTGTACAGGATAGATACCCATGCTGAGTGTTCGAGGACCTGGCGAATGTGCTCCCTTTATTTTGTTAATTTTGGCAGCAGGAACAAAACAACCAAACACAACAAAATCACAACAAACCATCTATTTAATGTTAATTTAAACAAAAAGAAAACACGAAAATTATAGAAAACGAACAACACCAACAACATTAAAATAGGAAACTACACAATAAAAATTGTGTTGAATCCGTTCGTTTCTCTAATCAAATAATTCCTAACCGAATCGATTTCCGAGAAAACTAATGAATTGAGAAGTAACAATGAAAATGGATGTGTTTTTTTTTTTTGTTTTAGAAAAACTAGCTCTGTTATTAGTGAAATTAGTGTGCAAGTGATTTATGAAATTGTTACGAAATTAGCGATGATCTTCCTGTTATTATAAAAAAAATCACCAAAAAGCAATATTTAATATAATTTAAACAATACATATGCATGCGTAATTATTATTTCTAATAGATTTATTTATAATTAAATATTGCCTTTACCCGATTTTATTAATCATTTGATATTGTGTAAGTATTCGAAAAATTAAGATCATCACTAAAAAAAGCACGATGACATTTAAATAATAATAATAATAAACACATGGAACAAGACAAATTTGTTCTGCATACTCATTATTTTGATTATTATTATAATGTATAAGAAAAAAAAATCGAATAATACGATACCATTTCATTGTACATCTCTTCGGACATTCTCTGAAATTGAAAGTAACGTCTCTACACTAGGTGCAGTTTTTCAAAATAATCTAATTGTGTACATTTATTGAATTATTAAAATTCGAAAATAATAACCCACTAATTCTAATCATTATAATTGACTAGAACTGGGATTATTGCATAATAATTCTATAATAATTTTCATAAATATTGTGTGATTAAATCAATTTCATAATAATTTCGAAATAATTACAATATTAGGTTATTCTCTAATAAATATCGATTTTCGACAACTATTGTAACTGGAAGAAATTCTCCACAACTTTCCAATTTACTAATTTACCTACAATTATCGAGAATTCGATATTTATTTGTAGAAGAGCCTAATTTTCGGTTGTGTTAATTAGCTCGCTAAAAGAACCGTTAATTAATTGTCCATTTCGTTTCGCCCAATAAATTTGTTGTTTTTTAATTCAAACAACAAGAAAATTAACGTGGACGGAGACACCGTTATTTCTTCGTTGTTAATTGTTTAAAAAACTCAAATTAACACACGATTATTTCTACTGTTGTTAAGAATTAATTAGAAAATAATTTAAGGAACAAAATCGAGAAAATAATGCACAAATAAGGAAATTTTATATACAAAAGAATTAACCATTACCAAAATTGTGTTAAATTGGAAGAGAACATAAAGCAAAATATCAAAATTCAAAAAAATATAATCATAATAGTTGATCTACTTGAAATAAAATTTAAAATTATTTTAAATTGTTATAAAATAATTTGATTTCTTTACCTCTCGTATTGTCAATGTATGCGACACCATTTGTATATTATTTTGACTTTGACTATTTGGTAAATTCTCGCTGGATCGGCTACGGACTAATTGTCGGGAACCGCTAATAACATTTTTACTTTTCAAAACCATCTCCGTACGTATAAAAACTCTCGAAATATACGTTGAACTTAAGCCACGTATACCGAAGGCGACTTTCAATAATTTCTGCGGTGTTACTGGCATTTCTTTACAAAATTTATTTAATGCAGCATCAATACCATTCTTTTGTATTTCCATTGACCATTCTGATGAGGGTGTTGTTGAGAATTTATGGAATAGAATCAATGTTGCCATCACTGTACGATAGAGAACCTACAAACAAATATTTTGATTTATAATAGACGAGTTACGGAAGTGCCATAACAGAAATAGATTTTTTTGAATTTATTTTAACGGAAACATCAATGAAAAAATCATTAATTAGTACAAAAACACGACTAAAATTGTTAACTTTTCATCAATTTTCCGCAAAACTATCTTCTATGAGATCTAAAAAAATTGCTATTTACTAACAAAAATGAAAATCATGGAAAAATCGATAATAGTGGCTAAGTTATAGGGATTTTTTATTATAATAAGACAAAAAACAACAGATTTTCCGAAAGATAGTTCAAATAACTCGGATATTTCAAGATTTAATTAGCCTTTTTCAAAACAAAAACCCCCAAAGACNAGCCTTTTTCAAAACAAAAACCCCCAAAGACAATGTGTAATGTAGGTCCTCCAGTTTTTATTAATTTTCCAGAAAATCAACGAACCAATTAGAGGACTTTTTGGAAATCTAAAATACTCATTCAATTTCCCACCTACTGTGTGGCAATCATTGAAAAATCGATATTTGTTATGTTTTAGGCTAAAATCTGATTTCTTTTTGAAAAGAAAAAACACTCCAAAATTTTCTGTTGTAATTCAAAGTGCAATTGGAATTTTTCAAATGCGCTCCTTAAAATATTGTTTGACTCATTACAATACATGATGAAACAAACCAGATGTACTTCAAGTTTTAATAAATTAGTAGTTCGCTCATAATAACAATTTCCGTTATATATCCGCTTGAAAAGACGCGTAAACAGAAGCGGAAAAGAGCTCACAAACCTTGCGGAAATTCCGCAACTATGAAACAAGAAACAGAGATCCTCAACAACTATAATTGTTNCTCTGAAAAACTATTAACGCTAGACCATAGGTCTATTTCATTTTTACCACAGGATAAAAAATATACCATTCCATTTAAAATAAGAAAATAGGGTGCACTACCCCATACACCGGGGGTTGATAGATAAAATATTTTCCAGATGTAGTTCAGGTGCATACCAAATTTCTGAAACTTCCATCAACCACTTGGCTCACTCTGTATAGTGAGACAAATACGAATTTTTTGGAAATCAGTCTAAGCACACTTTTTTCAATTCGAACTCTGCAAATTGCCAAAATTTAACAATCGATATTTCGCTTATTTAACGATATATTGTAATGACTTAAACAACATTAGAAACACCATTTAACGAGCATTCGTCGACGTATTTAATTTTGAAAAAAATCCGACCGAATTCTGATTTGCAGAGGATAATCTTACAGTGTTTTCTAACATTTCCCTATAGTTTAGCAATTATAATTTTTTTAATGATTATCTCATAATATACATATAGCAAACTGAAATAGCCTGTTAAAACTCTGAAAGATTTTCCAATCAGTTTCTTAGTTTTCCGGAAAATTGACAGAAATTTGAGCGTCTAAATTACGCCTTCTTTTTTGATTCATTACCTCAAAAGGACCAATTTTTAATAATTGACATTTTATTGATCAGATACGGCAATAGAATAGCATTAAATTACAGAAAAGTTCCCCCTATAATTTAGCCAATATTTTCAAATTTTCAACGATTTTCCCACGGTATATCCAAATTGAAAGTGCCATCCACATCTCTGAGATATTTTCCGGTAAGTTTGTTAGTTTTCCGGAGAATTGGCGATTATTTTAATCTGTTTATGTTGACATTTTTGTAGCACCTCTAATCTATATTCGGCCTTTTTTTGAATTTGGGGAAATTTCGAGTTAGATAATCGCTTTAACAACAACAATAATAAAGTTAAATAAATAAATAGGGCAGGACAGAAAAGTAATCGTAAA
Source organism: Hycleus phaleratus (assembly GCA_013841185.1). Taxonomy (NCBI): domain Eukaryota; kingdom Metazoa; phylum Arthropoda; class Insecta; order Coleoptera; family Meloidae; genus Hycleus; species Hycleus phaleratus. The sequence goes on along the minus strand of JACDRP010000699.1, from coordinate 10,910 downwards.
AAATCTTATATGGTGGTAATAGATTATTTTACTAATGTGTATAAGACTGGCTACAATTAACGATATGTGCCAACAAAATTTTTTAAAACTTGGCAACAAACATTCCTAGTATGAGCCAACACTGTTCGTATTTATTAATACACCTGTAGGATTACACATATTAATAAGAAAATAAACTGAAAAATTGGAGAGTATTACAAACAAAATAAAAATAAAATGAGTCCAACAATTGAAACAATCATTCTTTTTATATAGGTGGTGATAATAAATAACAACAACAATTATTAAAAGTGATGATTTTTTCAAGGCGAAATTATTTAGATATGCTATGTTGATAAATTGAGCAAAATTTCTAAAGTTATCCTTTAATAATATTTATTAAATTTACCTTAATTCCTTCATGAAAAAAACAATCCATCACCCTTACTAAATGTTGAAATGGTAAGCCTTGAAATATCCACCATATCCATTCCATATAAATCCGTTCGGCCCTAGAGGAATTACAATGCCTTTGCAGATGTACAGCGGGTCCTTTCTAAAAACAACAATATTATAATCAACCAAAAGCGGCCCGGCTTAAATCGATACGAATATTGAAATTGCGTGTTTCCAAATCATTACAGATTATAAGAAGAATCCGCAATTATATGCCGGCTTTTTGGGCCAAGGCGATCAAATAAACAGCCAAGATAAAAATATAAGATTATTATCACTTAAAATCAAATTGAATTCATCTAAAATATTTAATAATAAATAACATAATAGAAGCTGGTAAAATAAAATAAAATAAAATAAAGTTAAGACGCAGATTAGAATACGCAATTATGTAGATCTTTAAATGAGTGTTAAATAGGAGTAAATTAGAAGGAGGATGTTTGTAGGAGAGTAGAAAAATATTAACGGGAACTTATATATTCTATAACAGAGTGTTATTTTATTACGCCTCGTTGAAATTGCAATAACACCGACGATGATCAAACACATAAATATTAAAATAACAATAATGGAAAAAATTCTCAACTTTTTTAATTAAACTCCATCAACACTCTAGTTCTAATAAAGTGGGATTAAATTTTTTCCTGTTGTTGTTCTAACGATATAAGGTGGACAATTCAAGGATAATATGGCAGCCTTATAACTACCACTTAGGGACGTTCATCCAGATTTAATTTTCGAGGAAATCCAGATGTATAGGGGCGGAAGAAAAAACCAACGAGTATCATATTAGCCATCGATCGATTTCTTTGTACAATACAATTTTTCCTCTTTACACAATATTATATAATATTTACACTATTATTATCTGGAAGAAAATCGATTTTTCCAAAGAACTTGTACAAAAACACCCAGAGAAAAAACCGTACACAAATTATTAATAATATTTTATAAAATGCAAAACATGCAATAAAAATAGCAACAAATATACATAACATACTTAACGAATGGTGCCAATTCGTTTTTTTTGCGGTTTGTTTGTGTATTTCGATAGTAAATCATATGATTTTTAGCCGAATTTTATCAATTTTAATCATTGTTTTTCTTACAAAAATTCTGATTAATACACAAGGAATGTCGATTAATTAAATGTTGATTGACACAATTTATCCCCCAACAGCAATCATTTGCCAAATTCCCCATTACAATTCGCATATTAAAGACGTTCTTTGCCAAAATACCAATCAATATAATCATATAAATTAAAAAAAAACAGTACTGGTGAATTATATTCAACAATACAACCCACATAATTCATCGAATTTTGAAGATATTGTACTTAATTTTAGTTGGTTTACCTCAATAACAGGACCGGTTTTACAATTAATCATCTAGATAATGTCAAGGGCTTTATTCAACTGTTAAAAACAATAACAATTTACTGGGATAAAAAGATGATATTGCCATAACATTGGAGGGTGTTAAATTTATTAAAAATCGAATTTATAGAAACGTATCAGATTTAATTGATGTTGAAATATTGGAATACTAGCTAAATTTATCTAAATTCGATAGAAAATTACATACACCGTTAATAATAAATCGTATTAGACCAATTAAACGAATCCATAAAGATTTCTTTAAAATCGTAGAAAATACTAAGAAATCAATCGCTAGAAGGCGGATTTTGTGAAAACTTGTGCCAATTTTTCCCAAATTTACAGGAACAACCGAATTTTTTTGTATGGAATTTTACAATTTTGCGATTCTAAATTTGATTCGAATCTATCTCTATCGTCACCGATACTTATTGTGAAATTCCATGTAAAATAAACTGTACATTCCTAGAATGTTTCTCTATTATTCAACACAGACGGCCATAGAAAAAAAAATGATTATATGAACGTACAACGAAAAGCTTTCGGTCGGGGTTAAAACCATTAAAGAAAATTGATTGTTGGATATTGAGGGAGTGACGAAAAATTCTAACGCACTTTTTTTTTTGTTATAAAGATCAATAACACTAAAGGAGAGTTCGATGAACTTGGAAGGATAATAATAATAGTTGAGGGGCGTACAGTTCTAAGGCTATCGATCAATTTTATTCGTGTTATAAATAAATAAATAAATAAATAAACAATACTTACAACATGTTTCTTACAAATTTGCATCACAGTCTTCCATGTTACCTCGTACAATAATTTCGTTTGTGTGATAAAAGTCTTTTCTTTTGAGGCAACTAAACTGGCCATACAATGATAACATTGTTCCTCTGCAACAAACAAGAAAAAAAACATAAACAATTAAAACTATAATAGAAATTATGAATAATTTAGAATCGTTTGCTGAATTTTTTTTAACATCCATCCATATGTTCGTCTATTTGATAATTTCTGTTAATTGTATTAGAAATAACAATAACAACTTGAAAATTGATGTAAATAAATTTTTGAAATTGTCTCTATTCAATATAAAATATTGATAACAATTATTTCAATTAAGACAATGATGATGACGATAATGATAAGTAATAATTGTAATGATTATACAAAAAATNTACTTTTAGTGTGGAAATGATTTTCTTTCCAACACAAAATAGGAAAAATTTATTTCAGTTGTATTGTTGTATATTTTTATTGCTATTATTATTTTTAAATAAGTAAATAAATAAATAAATCCATTAATCATCATATCTTGGTTTTTGTTGACAATTATATTTTGTAATATTTATGTATTAAATATCATTTCTAGCTTTTACTGCTTTTTTCCAATTTCTGTATAAAAATCTAGCCATTTCTATTTATTTGATTAAACCAAAAAAACTATAGACTTATAATAATAATATTGTTTTCTTCCATCCATATTTAATAATAAACACAATAATTGCTAATTAATAATAATTCAACTAATAATAAAATAAACAATTTAATTTTTTTAAAACCCAATTCACAACATGGTGATTATAATTATAAAAATATTATAAAAATCTGTATATTGACATAAACTTGATCTGTTTTTGTTTAACAACAGTTTAAAGACCATGTGCATGGCTAAATGATCACGGAATTTTTATTAGAATTTTTCTTGCCCTAGTATGAGAGATATTATCAATATTTTTACGAATTTCTCTCAATCTTTATGTTTACTACTCGAAAATAGCAAAGAATCGTAAAAATACTCGTAAAATTAAATAAATATACTCTGTTGAAAGAAATTGCTTTGTATATACAAGATTACGTTTTTTGCCGTGTGTCTGTACTTAAAAAATTTTGAATGTCCCTAGTGAAATCGGGGAAACTTTAGATCTGTTTCTGTTGTTTTTTTAAACGGATATATAACGGAAATGGCTATTAGAGAAATAGGAATTGATTGAAACTTAGACACAGAATAGTGAATTTGCAGATTTTCAATAATCGATACCACGTTTGTTTGATGAGAGTTTACAATGAATATAACAGCGTTTCAAGGAGTATCTAGGAGCGTTCTTCGCTCTAGAAAATTCCGATTTAATTCAATATTGTAAAGGATAATCTTAGAGCATGCATTTTGTTATATTTTTCTCATATTTTCCATTATAATTTAGCAAATAATATCAACGAATTTCTCGATGAGGATAGTAAATTGAAAGAGCTTTATAATACGTTGAAAATTTTTCCGATAAATTTGTTAATGTTTCGGAAAATTAACAGAAATTTGAGAATTTGAGTCCCTACATCTTCTTTCGATACGATATTCAAAAATACCAACTTTTAATAATCGATAATTCGCTCGTTTGATGATATATTACAATGAGTATAACACCGTTGGAAAGAGCAATTCAAGCGATATTTCAAAGCGTTCTTCGTTCTAAACAATTCCGATTTAATTCAATATTATAGAGGATAATCTTGGAGCATGCATTTTGTTGTTTTTCTCATATTTTCCCCTATAATTTAGCGAATACTACCGATTTTTCAATGAATTTCTCAAGAAACACAGCAAATTGAAGAAGCTTTCTAAATATTCAAACAATTTACCTACAAATTTATTCGTTTTCTGGAAATTTTAAAGTCTACATTACATCGTTTTCTTGATTTGATACACAAAAAAATGCAAATTTTCAAAGACATTGTAATGAATAAATTAGCAATAAAAGCATCATTTTTAAGAAGTTGTAAGGATATTTCAAATGAATTCTGAGCTTCGTTATTTAATATTTCTCCTGTAATTTAGCAAATATCAATTTTCAATAGTTTTACAGGAAGTTTCCAATAGGTTTATTAATTTTTAGGGAAATTGACGGAAAAATTGCATCTTTTTCCTTTGATTCAGTAGCCGAAAAGTATCAATTTGCAATCATCGATATCTCGCTTGTTTGATATCATATTGCAATCAATACAATAGCGTTGGAAACGACATTTAAAACAGTGACTAGAAGCTTTTACGTTTTTGGAAAATTCCGATTTAATTTCTAAATTACAAACGAGTATGTTTTCTCCTATAATTTAGCCATTATTAGCAATTTTCCAATGATTCTCTAATGGCAAATCTTTCGGAAAAATTCCGGTAATTTTTCTTCATTAATTTTTTCGTTTCTGTTAATATTTCTAGAAAATTCTTGGTATTTGTAATAATTTAGAATTGAAAATTAGAATTTTTTTCTGACTAAAACTAAACTAAACTAAATTAACAAGTGAGTCGTTGTTATTTGGTGATTTAATAGCCAAATTGAGTAAGTCTAAATGGAAATTTCTTAGAAATCTAAATTATTGTAATTATAAATTGAATATGTTTAATAATTACCTGTTAGATAGTGTAATAATAGTGCACATATTGGATAAATAGCAGGACTATAAACAATATCAGGACACGAATATCCTAAAATTGATACAATTCTATCAGCAACACTTCTACCTTTATGTGTTAAATGATATAATTGACAATGTGATGGTTCAACAAATGCTGGTAAACTGATTGGTTTATCAGGTAAATCACTATTACCAAATACTTGATTTACCATATCCCAATAGAAAGCATCACTCATACCATTGCCTTTATTTTGATGTTGTATACACAATGCAAACCATAATTGTTTTCTTATTGTATGATCAACTGGCCAAGCATTTATTCTTAATATTTGTTTAACATCTTGTTTACGATTCTGTTGTAATAATAATTGGATTTCATTGAATGTTTTTAATTGTTTCGATGTTGGACTAGGAGGGACAACAGTTATACCACTGGAATCAACCAAAGGTGTATAGCCATTGTTGGCACTTTCAGCCAATGCTATATCTTCTAATGCTGATGGCATTATCTAAACTATATACGTTTAGATAAGAAAATTCGGCTATATCGGCGATTTTTTTAATGTTATTACTACTATTATCGTCGTCGTCGTTGTTGTTGTTACACAGGTATTTTTTTAAATTTTATTGATAATTTCTCTATCAATTTTTGTGTAACAAAACAGTCAATACCAGCAGTTTGCCCCCCGACAAAGGGCTAAACATTTACGTAAGGTCCTGCACCATGTCTCTGTAAACAAAACAAAATTATTTAGAATCAATCAAAACGAAAATCTATGAAGCCGAAAAGTCGCCCTATTGTAATAAATTATGGGTAGATAATTTGGTAAAAAATTGGCTCAATACCAATACCCTCTATTATAATAATCTCTTTGATGTTAACCTAAAATTCGTTGAACAGATTAATGTTAAAATTATAATCGTTGAAGATTTCCACGTGGATGGTTTGCTTTAAAACGTTTTAAATCAACATTGAAGGCAACTTTTCAAAATTGAACATATCTAAAATTACTTGGGATATTTTTAAATTTTATGTACTCAAAATTGAGATGCTTTTAACAGTCGCTTTCATTAAAATTAAAAATCGAAAATTCACTATGGTATAATTAAATTTATTTTAAGTAACAAAACAAATCAATAATTTTACCAATTCGATATAAAAAAGACATAAAAACGTACGTTCACTTTGAAAAAATTGAACAAATATTCTCGTTTAAAACAACACAATATTTTTTATTATTGTTGCTTTTTGTGTTAGATTTGTAATTGTGGCAATTATTATAAAATTACTATCATTATTTGAAAATGTAAAATGTAATTTTAACACTCGTTAATTCAATTGATTCCACTTCATTTAATAAGTATTGTTTTATTGTGTAGTATTCTACTAGAAAAAGGCATGAAAATCGAACACTATTCAAATTATTTGAAAAAAATACCTTTAAACACAGCTTTATAGAGCTTATAATTTTCACAACAACGTAATTAAACAAAGGGGGATTATTTGCGTCCGTTTTACTGTGATAAGAATAATATAAACTTGATTTAGATTTGTCATATCTACACAATAATCTAAGGAATTGTTGTATTTAATTATAAGTGTTCCATTTGATTGATTCCTCAGATTAAATCGTTTGATAGAGATTAAATTTTAGGTTTATCTTGAAGACAAGTTGATGGAATTAAAGTGGCCGGCGTATAGTTTTATTTCATCTAAATAACCAGGAAAAAATCGACCAAACTATCATCAGTGTTAATTGTAATAAAATTGTAGTGGTTTTATTATTAGATCAAATAATACTGAATTTAAATAGATGCTTAGTTCATGTTTTGCTATTGGAATAATAAAAATAGAATATTGGGGCCATGTGATTAGAAAAAAAAAAAACGCACGACAGTTTAGTCCAATTTTAGAAAATAAATGTTATCATTCGATGTATATTCTTTCAGTTTTGAATTAAGTGGTGTGTGTGTGTGTGTATGTGTGTTGTTTTTCTCTCGTCTCCTTTATATTGTTATCACTTCCCACCCACAATACAACAAGGACATAATAATTATAATTCATTCGTTTTATTAATTTTTAAACATCCATATCACGTCTCACTACTATTCATCTCTACCAACAACCACCAACACAATATGAAAATCATCTGATAACACAACAATATCAACAACAATAAACACAACAAGAATGTTAAGAATAATTGTAATAAATATTATAATTATCTAGAAAATTAAAACAAAAACAATGATAACAACCCTTGATTTTCTATACGTATGTATAATTTTCTTATATTCTTTATAATGTTCATTATTTATAAATCTGACCTCTACATTGTAATAAAACGACACTGCAAAATTGATTTTAATCAGATAATCGGCGTTTATTTTGTAAATGTGTATGTGAAACGTCGACTTTAGAGAAGCTTAATAAAACAATGCAATTAGGGTCGCTATAATAGCACTAATTTCTAATCATATCTCAAATATAGAATTAGCTATGCTTCGTTTTCATAGTGTCGTAAATTGGTTCATACTTTACTAGATTTGACATTTGTTAAACGTATGAAGAAAGCTACAACGTATAACTATTTGCGAAATGAAATACTCCCACACACCCTATTATAGATATAAGAAAATTCAACAATAATAATCTCTTAGAAATGATAAATACCCAAGAAACTCATTTGACTTAGTGTTACTTCAATGATTACAACTTCATTATTCTTAATAATTGAAGCGACAAATAATATCGTGTGTACCCAGTAGTTGGCTGTGTTTCCGTTTGGTAGTGTCGTGGATTAGTTCGTATTTTAGTAGATTTGACATTCATTAAACGTCCGAATAAAGTTACAAAAGCATAGCCAACTATGAGGTGAAATAGAGCTATGAATTAGACAGCTATTTAAATAAAATCAGATAATTGGTACTCTATAACTTTACTATAAAAAGTTATTGTACCCAAGCAACTCATTTGTCTTATAATCAGTATTCCTTTGTTTTTAATAATTGGAAACAAATATCAAATTTAGTGAAATATGACTACGATACTGAAATACTGTTATACACCCCGCATATATACAGAGTGAGCCAAGTGGTTGGCCTATTACACGTTTAAAGAGNTATACCATTCCATTTAAAATAAGAAAGTAGGGTGCACTAACACATACACCGGGGGTTGATAGAACAACGAAAATATTTTCCAGGTGTAGTTCAGGTGGAAAAACGGGTGCATACCAAATTTCAGAAATTTTCATCAATTAGCACTCTTTAAACTTGGCTCACTCTGTATAAATTTACTCAATATTGGATAATTATTGTGCAATATTAGTGTCAATATAATAATAAGAAATATCCCTAGTTTTAGTTCGTAAATCAATATTATGGATCGATACACATTATTGGGCTTCAAATTGGGCGAAATCCGGTCCTGATTTTAATAACTATAATCAACAGAATAACTGGAAATTTACTACAAATTTGTTTAATTTAGAATTTTGGCAATTCTAATAAAATATAAGCAAAGAAAAGATGAATATTGCAAATTTATAATTATTATTAAATTAAATTTTTTGTTTATTGATTTTATGTCAAAACATTTAGCATTTCTACTCTTTAAACTTGTGTACAGCTTCTCTATAATCAATTAATTGATAAATTTTGTTTTCAATTTCAACAATTTAAAATCAACAACGCCGATAATTGATTTTTTCGAAAATTCAGAGGGTCAACAACAATTTTTTTCCTTTAAATTGAGGTTATGTTTTCCGTCAATACCTACTTGATTTATCTCTAGTTTGTTGAAGAAATAAAATTCAATAAAGTAGGCTATGTTTATTATATTGTTTTTTTTTAAGTTTCGCATTTGTTCGTTTCGATAAAAAAATGTGCGAATATTTTTGGTTATTTTTGCAATTTTTTTCCCCGTTGTTGTTAATTTAAAATTGGCAAAATATCAACGCTTTTTCTCAATTTGTAGTGGTTAATTTTTTTTAATTAAATTTTCTTATTTATTTTGTTTTTTAGGTATTCTTATACTTACTTGATTATGTGGAAATGGAAACGAATCAGCTTAACATGGACCTAGATAATTGTACATTTGTTGGAAAGATCACCGGAAAAACCAATAAAATTAAGGGTGAATTTCAATCAATTCTACCCTATCACTTTTATAAAAATTGTAAATCCACTAATCACGATTATAATCGAATTGTAACAATGAAGAAACCGTCCGGTTGTCTAATCATCGAATGATTCACACCGCCGTTGAATAACAACGTTGTCTTTCGTTCTTTCACATCTACACGATCGAACTGACGGCCATCATGACGAAGGCGACGGTCGTAGCGGCGGCGGTAGTGGTGGTGGTCGGTGGTGGTGGTGACGGCAGCGACGGCGACGTCTCTCACTACACCGCACACACATAAACTCACACTAATCGAAGAACTTTCTGGCTTATAATCCACCGTCTGACAAGTTCGTTGACGTTCCTCTCCCGTTGTAAACGCACTGAATAACACCAACTTGGTTACGATTTAATTCAAGAACAATGAAAATGCCACTCCCCGTTCTTGTTTTCAATTCAACGATAACGCTAATATCGTACAATTTTCGTATCTATGGCTAGCTTTAAATACAACACTGTCCGATCTTCTATCTCACAAGTCTCGCGAAATCGAGATTATTCAACAGGAACGAGTTAATTGACGCCTACACGTTCTCACGCACACATACGTACATATTTTATGCGATCTATTGTATATTAAACGAGCTAGATAGAGATAGAATTAGTATAAATTTGAAATGTGCTCAAGTGTGTGTTGGCTATAATAACAACTACGTACGATCAGTCACGTTTCAATTTGTTTACAAAAGACAAATCGAGGAATTATTTATTTTATTTTTAAAAGAAGACAGATTTAATCGATGATTGATGAGAATAAATAAGATAGAGGTATAGAATCATATGATTGCAAAATTGACAATTTAATCACTATTTTAGACTTATACGACATCTATTATCGGGTAGTAGAACTAATTTGATTTGTATGTAGAAATTTTTAAAAATTACTTCACGTTATGATTCATAGATGTCGCAAATGTACATATAGATTACGTACTGTAAATAACTAAAGTCAATTTAAGTCTAAATGTAGCTAATTTTAACAGAGTATTACTTTAACATAAAATCGACGTTATAGTTTGTAGAAATAATTAAAGCTTTGTTAAAGGTCTCGCATGGCAAGTTTTTTTTTGCAAAAATTTCGCTCCTGTTGAAAAATAAGCAAAGAGACCTGTCCAGATACAATCAAGTCGTTCACCATTACCTTTTCTTCGTTTGGTCTATTATAAGCTTGGAGACCTCATCGCATTACCTGTTGTAAAACAATCGCAAAAATTAGACTACTTTAGACACAATTATAAGTCTCCAAACGTCATCATATCCACCGGCTATGTAATTTAGTTGTAAAATTTTGCAAAATAGGGCTATTTTGGACGCTGTTTTACGGAAAACGGAAGCCGAAATTAAAATGAGTATAGCTCAGAATTGAAAATTTAACTTTTCTCGATTTATTTCTTTCTATTTCATTTGATTTTATTGATTATACAAGGTGTAATTTTAGAATAATCACTGGGGATGAAAAACGGATATATTATGAGAATCCAAAACGCAAAAAATCTTGGGTG
>JACDRP010000698.1:0-27259 GCA_013841185.1 Hycleus phaleratus | reverse complement strand
CGCCACACTCGCAGCAGTGGCGAAATTTGGCGTTTCATCAAAAAAGTTCTTCTTATGGAGTTCTCACCATATAAGCAAAGCGCTAAAAAATCTAGCAGGCCTTGGTGTTTCCAATTCGAATGCCATTTCTGTACGATTATAGTCGAAAAATGGAATATAAAGAAGGTTAGGTTGTTTAATTATAAATAAATTATTAATAAACATTTATAATAACCGAAAAATAGCCTTGGCGCCGTTCCATTATTATCACATTAATTATAATAATTGCAAGAATGTACGATAATTTGAGTAAAATATAATTGAATGTTATATAGTAGATAAAGAAATAAGTTAAAACATGAATGTAGTTACTATGACAACACTATAAATAGACTTTCTATCTCACTCTGTACAGTTCTATTATATGCGTAATTGAAGAGAGACAAAAGCAAGGTTATTCAAACGTCATTATGGTAACGTAAAATTTAGATGGTTTCACTTTTTTGTAATACGACTACATTTATACAGTCGTATTCTGTTACTTTTTGTAGATTTGTTACCATGACAACGTTGTCTCGTCGAATAGATCAGTCTCTTTTATTCTATTTATTTTCTTTCAATTTGATCAACCATTTTTTACTGTCGTATTCTATTACTTTATTGAGATTGGTTACCATGGCAATAATGGAGATCAACAGGCTCTATAAGCATAGCTTCTATCATTTGTAGAACTGAAAAGAGGTAAGAATAAAAGAACATCTAGCGTTGTCATAGTAACGAGTCGTCAAAAAATTTGAGCATACCAATGATAGACTTGATCATTTTAAAACTGACAGTCGTATTCTCTAACTTTTTAATGATTGGTTACCATAACAACGCTAGAGATTGTTTTATAATTGTTTTTTTCGATTATAAGCCCGATCTCTAGCTTTGTTATGGCAACGAATTGTCCAAAAGTTACAGAATACGGCTGTCATTCTTTTACGACTATTTATTTATAGCAAATTTTGATTTAACTGCCAACCTTATAGTTCAAAAACTAACAAATTTTATATAGAAACGTATAGTAAAATTTTATTAACTTTTTCGGAGTAGTGTACTGTTTTAATATTGTTTATTTAAATTTCCCGCTTTCTGCTAGTTTTAAATGTCATTTTAAAACTTAGTATTAGATCACTAGATTTGCTATATTAAATTATTTTAAACAAAAAACAATCGTGTAGTAGTTGCAAAAATAAGTAAAAGTAAAACATTTTGACGATTCGTTACCATGACAATGCTCAAGATCATCCGTCTGTTTGCAATAACCTATTTTATTCTTATCTCTTTTCTATTATACATTAGATGGAATAGTAAAGAATGAGATAGCAACTCTATTCAAAGGGTCTGTCGGTTTTCAACATTTTCATAGTAACGAATGATCAAAAAGTTATAGAATATGGCCGTAAATCTAATTATAAGTACAGTTGCGCACAAAAATCCACCATAGGCGTATAAATTTAAGGTTAGAAATGTAAACAACCTCAAGGAATTTGGTTATATGAGTGTACCAAGCCATTTCAAAAGGCGCGTAATTCAAATTTTAAATTGATTTCTTCTGTTTTAATTTTAGAGCGAGTGGAATTGACCGAAAATGCGACCATTATTTGGACGTTTGTTGCCAACTATCAAACTTAACAGCACCAACATCCCCAACAAGCCCAACAACCGCAACAATAACAGCAACAGTAGCAACAAATATACCGATAAATCGTGTCGAACCGGAAGATAGTGTTGTTGAACGTTCACCGGCTTATTGTGGTATACGTAATGTGAATGGTATTGATTTCAAAATTACTGGCAATCTACAAAATGAAGCCGAATTCGGGGAATTCCCCTGGATGATAGCCGTGTTAAATCAAACAACAGACCCAACAACAACGAAAATACTATGTGGGGGTTCTTTGATAACACCGAATGTTGTCCTAACTGGCGCACATTGTGTTTATAAGTGAGAAATTTTCAAATTTTTGAGGTTAATTTTAATTAATTTTGGTTATTTTCTAGTAAACAAGTGGGCGATATTAAAATTCGAGCAGGTGAATGGGACATTTTAACCGTAAAAGAACGGATCCCGTACCAAGAACGCAACATAAAAAAGATTATAATCCACGAAAATTTCGGCCCGAGGATTGTAATCAACGACGTAGCTCTCTTGATTTTAGATCGGCCGTTATCGAAAACGAAAAGTGTCGGTACTGTATGTTTACCGCAACATAACCAACATTTTCGATCCGATGAATGTTACGCCACTGGTTGGGGCAAGACTGCATTCGGCAACGATATCCCCTATAATGCCATAATGAAGAAGATCAAATTACCTTTGGTGACACGTGACAAATGTCAAAAAGCCTTGAGGACAACACGTTTAGGGGAAATGTTTCAACTTGATCAGAGTTTCACGTGTGCAGGTGGTGAATTTGGTATTGACACGTGTACGGTAAATTTGTTTCATTTGTTTTGCGGTATTATAACAATTGATAGGGGTTTAATTATTGTTTTAGGGTGATGGAGGTAGTCCTTTAGTTTGTCCAGATCCGATAAATCCAAATCGTTATGTACAAGTTGGTATTGTAGCTTGGGGGATTGGATGTGGGGAAAATCTGATACCGGGAGTTTATGCCGATGTGGCTCTATTTAGACAGTGGATTGATAAGAAATTGAGCGGCGAGAACATTAATACGCAATCTTATCAAGTGTAATTGCGATGATTAAAAAACAATATACATAAACAGTGATTATAAGAGATTCATTATATCCTTCAATCTACGCCACTGGGCTTTAAATAATCCAATACAAAAACGCCTACTAAATTTGAACGGTACGCAACCAACAATGCAACAATGTATATACAAAACAAGTTGCCTACGTGCCAATAGATTTAAAAATCATTAAAATCAAGTAGTTTATCAAATAAACAGCAGAAAATCGCAGTCAATTGTTTGTTATTTTAATCGCGTTTATTTATTTTGTTTATTATTCAATAAATAATCAATTATATCGAGTATCGTCAAAATAATTACATTTTAATTTATAATACTTCAATTAAAAATTATTTTATCTGAATTAATATTTGTATAATTAACAAAACAAATAATTCAAGAAAAACAATCGCTAGTTATCCAGTTTCAGTTCGTGTTTTTTTTCCAAATTTGAGGTTAAAAATCTTTCAATAATCATCCAGATATCGTTGAATTTCTATCCTAAATAGCATCCAGCATCCCAACCACCCCCTCCACTAACCCCCTACCATCACTGTATCCTCATCATCATTTGTTAAAATTACCGATTGTCAACGGACAAATACGGCTTTTTACGATCCAGTGTAAACTCACTCACAGGCCAGCTAGATTCGTTTGGTTGGCTCGTTGGTTGGTTAGTTATATATATGTTATATATACATATATATTTATCGTGACGTCATATAATTATATGAAGTAAATACAACAAAGTTGGCGATGGTGTCAGCGTGTTGTGTTTTTGTTATTTCACTAATGTGTGTGTGCGTGTGTGTGTATAATAATTGTCTATGTGTACTGTGATTAAAAATAATTGTTTTAAAAAGGAATAATTGAATAACGACAAATCAAAATAAAAAAATAAAATGGATAATAGTGATATACAGGTAAAATTATTTAAATTTAATTTAATTCATTTAATTTAATTTAATTGATTCTTTTGTTTTTTTTTTTAATTTACAAATAATCAACTTTGTTGATGTAATTTCTAAAGAGGGGTAGTGGGGTACAATCAATTAAATTCCTGTCAACTTTCCAATAATTTATTTGAATTTTCGTTGTTTTTTTTTTTAAACTATATCCGTCTCTTTCTATAATTATAATAATTCCAATTTCACTCTCTCTTTCTAATTAACACTATCATCCAGTTGGTTTAAATTGTTTTAGGAAAAAATATTGATTTCGATTAATTAATTAAGGTATACCTTAATTAATTAATTAATTAATTTTAATTTTTAATTGTAGTTAATTGGTAGTCCGTGCGGCCAACATGGTCCATATACATTCTATAAAGCATTCAAATATGAGAAGAACGGTGTTAAACGTATAGTGCAATTAAGTGAATTTTTCTTTGTTAAATTATGGATAGATACCGATTTATTATGTATTGGTGAATTGCAATTATTATGGTGTGATAAAAATAGTGAACAAATATTGGCTAGTTTACGTTTATATTTTTTACCCGAAAATACACCAGAAGGGCGGCTGGATCATGGCGAGGTAAGATTTTTTTCTTAATTATTGAAATTTTAATAATTATTATCAACTGTTTTTTTTTTCAATTGTTAATCTAAATATGAGTGCGCGCGATTTCGCTAAGTTCAGGGTAAATTGTAGTGGGGATAGAGTATTGTAGGAGAGAGCGGGCGGGTAGGTAATAACTAGATTGTAATCATTAAATTATCTCTAATTACTTTCATTGAATTGATAATAAATGGGAATTTAAATTAACATTTACAACAACTGAAAAATTAAATTTAAAAAAAAAAACGTATAAATATGGAGTAGATTTTATTTTAATTAAAATCGTACAAAAAAAAGGTTAAAATTATTGCCGCTTTATATTGATAGTAATCTAATATTATACGATACCACACTTGAGCCGGTTCATAAAGATTATTCCATTCTAGTTTTATTCGTCTCCTTCTTTTATTCGTTCTTTCCTTCTTTCAAATTATAAATAAATTAAATTAAATTAATTTTTTTACGTTGTTGTAATTAAATTAATTGGAAATTTAAAAATTCCATAGCCCTCTAAATTCTCTCAAAGTCACGTTCAATATAAACGGCCATCATTAATTATAGGAAAAAAGTCTTAAAAATAAAATAAAAATAGGTCTTCCTATTTTATATCAAAACTTATTTCGCTCATATACACAATCATTTTGAATTTATCATTATTATTATTATCATTATTATTCAATGTAATTATAGTTAAATATTTATTTCTTAACCTTACTATTATTTTATTGTTTTGTTATTATTAAATAATTTCTTTTGTTTGTTTGGTGTTTTTCCCCTCTTCGTTTAAAAAGGAAATCAATAAAATCAAATTAAAATAAAAAATTCAAACAAAAATTAAAAACAACAGAATAACAAAAATGATAAGAAGAAAACTAGTTTTATAATTGGAATTTTAAAAATAAAAACATAAATAAATATAAACACTGTGTGATACATGTATCGATTCATATGTCCAGATTATAAATTTTATTAATATTGCAATGTAGCGGCACATATTTTATTGAATTTCAATCAACTAGCGTTAAGTAACGTTCACACTATTAAATACGATATGTCTCTTATAGTTGGCTATATTTTGAGTATTTGTTTGTTTACGTGAAAAAACACATGTCAAATTTAATAAAATGAAGCAGGCTACGACTCCCTAAATGTACGGCCAACCGCTTGGTTAAATAAACTTTAAGCTACGTTCACACTAGTAAATTTGTTATTAAAAAATACTTGTATATAAATTTTTTAATATTGAAATGAAGCGGCATATATTTTGAATTTTAAACACTTAGTTGGCTATGATTATTTGTTTTTTTATTTAAACAAATGTCAAATTTAATAAAATCGAGCAGGCTACGACTCAATAATGGCGTAACTAACTGCCTGTTAAAATAGAATTATACACCCTGTAATTGTATATAATAGAACATTAAGGTACGTCCACACTAGCAAATTTATTGTTAAATAAAGAAATTTTATAAATTTGTTGGAATTTTATTAGAATTACGGAGTGTGCCCCTCCTCTCACTTGGCTAGGTTGTGGTTTGTTCTTTTTTTGTTGTTTTTTTTTTTACATAAAAAAATTTCAAATGTCAAATATAATAAAATCAAGCAAGCTATGACTCTACTGTCAAATACATAGCCAACTGTTTAGTGAAATAGAATTTCAACTTTAAGGTACGTTCACACTAGTAAAGAAATATTTCTATCTAAATGGGTTAGAATTAAAATTATCGATAATTGATAAAATTGAAGGCCTATTTTAATTGTAAACCGATTAATTTCAATTAATATTTTAATATAAAATTCCTCACAAATTCGTGCAGATTTTTTTTATCATCATTATCACAAATTCAAATTATTTGTTTGGAAATTTTCAATTATTAAGTCAGTAAATTTACTATAACGATAATATAGAAAAAAAGACCAAAGAATATTGTAGATAAAACATTTTAAAGGGGAAAATCAGAGCGAGAGAGACGTGACTTTTTCGAGTTTGTTTGTTGAAACGTTTGTCGAGCTACAATAATGAAATAACAAGAGACAAAAAAAAAACATATGAACATATAATTGCATTGTCATAGTAATTAATGGAAAAATTGTATATTGTAAATGTATTTGCAGTTAATTAATTCTATTGAATTTATTTAAAAAAAATATAATTGTAAAGAAATCTGTTTTCAAGACGTTATGACGTCATGGTAAAATCGTGCCATCTAGGAATTAAATTAGTAATTAGAGTAGTATTTCAAAATTCTAAATTTAACAAAAATAGCAATTTAGATTACATTAATTTAGTCATAAGTGGATTTTTATTAAAATATAAATTAGAAGGTCATTTGTTTTTTTTTTTATAATTGCTATTTAAAATCAAAGTTGTCTGCTGATAGGATTTTTTAAATCTAGTGTGTATCTACCATAATGGATTTGCAAAGCACACTATCTCCCAATTTTTATTCGTTTGTTCATTTTTATCAATTAATCATTTTGAAATTTCAACAAACAACTAAAATTCCAGTTATTTTATTAATTTTAAAATATTATAATTTTTTTATTTCGTTTTTATTGTGAAAGTAGGCATTTTTGTTTCTTTTTTTTTTTTGTCTTATTGTTGCCTTTATTTTAGAGAAAATTAGAAATTTTTTGTGTACATAATAATTATTGTTATATTATCGTTAATTTGGTGACCAGAAAGACATTTATCTTTTAATTAAGTTCGCTTAATCTATTTCTCTATCTTTTTCTTTATTCGGTCTTCTATCTTGCTCTTTTATTGATAATTATAATTTTGTACACAACATATTCCAGTTGGCTATGCTTTTGTTCGTAGTAACATTTGACATTTGTTAATATACAGTATTGGCAATCGTATCGGAAACATTGTGTCCTCAAATTAGTTAAAATATGTTTATAGTTGTATTTGTATTGAAAATATAGATTTTTTATTTATTTATTTTTCATTTAATTTTGTAGGCTAATATTTTTATTATTGAAAAATTAAAAAAATCTCAAAGTGGGTCAAGGGAGACTCTTCTAAAATAACAATTTTCATTTTGGTTTTTACTCTTTTCCTTCATTATTAAATTGTATTTTCCTCCTCCTTCTCCTCCACATCCTCCACTACCACTACGATTCTACCTTATTCTTCTCATATTTATGTGTGTATGATGAAGTTTTTCATAATTTCACCTTGAGAACTTATTGATTATTGTTTTCGTTTTTTCCGCCGTTCAATTCTCGTCTTGTTATTTTCAATTTTCTGTTAAAAATAAATCCGTTTTTTTTTTCAAGTTTGTTCAATTTTTATCTAACAGTTAAAAAAAATTATAATTTTATCTTATGTCAACAATTTCAAATTTTTGTTAAATATTCTTAGCGATAAACATATCGTTATTATTATTATTGTGATGATAAAATAAAACATTTTGGAGTTTTTTTTTATATATTTTAATAATCAACCAATCGTGAATAACAATTGATAAATAAACCAGTGGCGTATCAACCAGATGGCGGATGGTTTATACAAAACAGAGAGGATAATGGTACTTTCCACATTGCCAGTCCTGTATTTTTTCCAATTTAACCAAAAAAGTCCAAAATTGGATTGGGTTTCTCGTTCTAATAGTCTGAATGGTAATTTTTTGGAAATTTGTTGATAATTGGATTTTGCGTCCTTGAATTTATCTTAATTATTTATGACAATTTTATTAAATTTTAAACATTTAAATTTTTTAATTGAAGAAGAATCAAATAAAAAATCAACAACCGATTTTAGAACGAATCACAGAATCTGCACCATCATGTTGTAATCTTATAAGAATTTTCCCGTTTTTTTGTTTTTTTTTTGGTGAATTTTGAATAGAAAATTCTTTTTAATCTCTTTTTTATTAAAAATAAATTAAACCACTACTAGAATCCATTTTCTTTTTCTTTCTTTCTCTCTCTCGATATATAATTTCTATTCTATTCTTTCTTTTTTTGTTCCGTTCAATCTTTTGTCCTCACGGCAGGTATACTATCAAACTGCCTTGTTATAAATAACAAAGCAATATAAAAAAATATTAGGAAATCTTAATTGGACATTGAACTTATTTTGTTATTATTCCAGAAACGTCAAAATCAACCATTTTTCTTTAATACATCACAGTTTGCTATAAATGTCGTAGATTAGTTCATAATTTCAACTATCCGAATCAAACTACAAGATAATTTCAAAATTGAAATATACTCGATCTATTTTCTTCTATTGTAATTGACTCATCCCCACCACGCTAAAACTAAATAACCGTTACTATAGTTACTTATTTGTTTTTGTAATTGTCACTCTAAATTGATTTTGATCATATTTTTTCAATCGTTAATTTTGAATTATTTATTAAGAAATATAGCCGAAATACCATAATTGATTCATTTCTGTCTATACGGATTGTTAATGCGCAATAAATAATTACACCAATCATTTGTGCGTATTTCATTCCGTTACTATAGTTACATGATTGTCTTTTTTTATATAATTAACACTCTAGATTAGAATTGATTATTCTTTTGTTTCAACAATTTAAACAGTTATTTTGATGATAAATAAAAATCTAGTGGTTGTATAATCTATTCTACCCTTTTCTATTCTATTTTATTATATGATTATATCTATATATATATTTCCATCTTTATTGTCAGTTTTTAGTATTGATTTTATCTTTTTCTGAAACTGTATATATAATCCGGTTTTCTATCTCTTTTTATCTGTACAATAACAATTTTATTACATGAAAAATAATAAATTAAATTTAAAAAAATAATAATTTAAAATAAAAGGGTTGATAATGGGGTAATTTTAGAAATTTCCTCTCTAGATTTTGAAATAATTTACAACATTCTAGAATTTATGGTGTAATATTTCTGTTTAACAATCTTATACACCTGTTCATTTGTTTATTTCATCTTCTTTTAATTAAGCAATTAATTAAAATGATTAATTAATTAATTAAAAAGGGAATACGTTAATTTTCCAATTTTTAATTAAGTTTCACCAATATTGTTATTTATTATTTTCAAATTATTTAAATTTACCAAAATTAACAAATTATCAAAAAATTATATTGTTTTTTGTTTTTAATTTGTATAAAAACATGTTATTGCAAAATAATTCGATTTTATTTTAAAAATAATAAATTTACAACGTATCTAAAACAGCTTGACTAATTTCATCGTTTTTGTGGTTTAAAAAGAGAAATTCTATCGATTTCATTTCCTATTATTCATTATTATTTTAATTTTGGTTGAATTTCGTACAGCGTGTACAACGTTATTTCGTCTCGCAGTTGGCTGTAATTAAATGTCAAATTTAACTAGTACGAACCAATCTGCGACACTATAAAATCGAAACATAGCCACCTACGTGTTGAAATACCGTTATACACATAATAAAGAGCATTTTTTTTTTTTAATACAACGAAGTTAATCGTTGTTGGTTATAGAATAATAGAAAACAAAAAATCAAGGAAAATAATAAATAATGGGAACGAGTAAAGAATTTCAATAAATTTATTTGTCAATGATTCATGGAAAATCTAAAATTAAAATTACATTGTTTCCGATGGGTTATTTTTATTATTTAGTTTTTGAACACCAAAAAAATAGGTTAAGAAGTTGAAAATGTCAATAATACCAACTTACAAATACGTCAAATAAATTGATTTAATTAATAATTTAACGAAAGAGAAAGTTTGTTTAACTAACTAATATAATAAATAACAACAAAAATAAATAATTTAACGTTTTTAAATTATAGAAAGAAATTGTTTATATTTCATTATAGAAATTAATAACAATAACGATAAATTAATAGAGATGAGTAGTAGTTTTAGTGAATTCTCAATAAATCTATAATCGATAAATCGTATTATAGATGAGGTCATAAATTGAATAAATAACAAAAGACGAAAAAACAACGGAAATAATGTACGATAAATTCAATTAAATTTTAATTAAAATTATATATTAAGTTAGAACAGAACCGGCTCGTCGTTATTCGGTGCCCTAGATTATTGTTAAATTTAAAATAAAATAGCGTGCCAAATAAAACAAATTTGCCGCATCATCCACCGTTAAATTAACCTAAAAAATCGTTTTGTTTTTTTTTAATATATTTGTATAATTGCAATTCAAGTTCAATTAAATTGATATCATTTAATCTATTATCTATTTAATATACAGGTATGGCGTTAAATTAGAGACAAATATAGATGTCATGAAATTTGTGGTTGTTGTTAAATTGCCCTATCGGTATATTTTACAATTCGAATTTATTCTCGCTAGATGGCGTTAAATCGACATAAATATCGATATTATTAATTTATTAACAGATATTTATATTTATCATGAATTGCTTATCATTTCCTGTTATCATTTTAAAAAATTCGCTAATTATTTTTATTTTTTTAATCCATTATCGCTAAGATTACTGTACAATTTTTATTTCTATCTATTTATTTTTTATTGTTTACTGTTAATTAATTCGAATTTGTTGGTAGTTGGCCAAAAAAAAAGAAAATATTTTGACCAACAAATTATTAATAATAGCGAAAATATTATTTTATCCGTTTATTTTTTAAAATTTATTAATAGTATCAGTATTACTATAGAGCGGAGTGTTTATACAGGGTGTATTTTATCTCGCAATCGGCTTTGGTTATGTAGTATCGTAGATTGATTCGGTTGTTTCCGGTTTAATTCGACAAATGTCAAATAGTGAGTATCAAGCAAACTACGACTCAATTGAGCGAAAGCATAGCCAAATGCTGGTAATTATCAGTGGTACAAGGGTATAATTATTATTAAATTATTATTATTATTATTAGTATTATTCGTTTTAATATTTATTTATTTTTATTGTACATTGTAGTATAACAAATATTAACTAATTATTTACACAAGATTAGATAAGAATGATAACAATTTTTCTGATTTAATTTTTTTGGTGAAATAAGAATTGTTAAATTTGTTATCTTTATTCTATCAATATTTCCAATATATCCATCCTTGTCGCCGTCGATTTCATCATCACTTTAACGATAACAATAAAATATAAATTGAATTTCATGTTTTTAAATAGAATGCGAAATAAGTTTCGATTTTTCCAATATTTTACATCTCTTTTTATTTCTCGATCTCACCAACTATCTATCTCGTTTTAATCGGATCTATCTATGATTGCGAAATCGTATTTTACGAATGTCTATTCTTAATTTATTAATCGATTTTGATAGTCTACTACTGATAACTTATCTGCGTTTATTTTTTGTTTGTTATTTTGTTTGTTAATTTTTCGGTAATTATACAGGACGTCCTGTTTTTTAACAATGTTTTCATACAATTAATAATTTAATTGCAATTAATAAAAAAAACAGTCAAGTTGATTCAAATGAAATCATCGTTTTGAGGTTATAAAATTCTAACCTTTTAGAATCGATAATTAATTCTTGCGAAATTTATTCTACCGTACTGGCGATTTTAGATAGAAACACAATTTTCAAATTTCGATGATTAGAAATAATAAAAATCGTTATTGTTTTGTCAACAAGTTGTTATAGAGGTCCTTGTAAAAAATTGTGTTAAATTATTAACTAACGAATTAAATTCAAGGTAATCTGTGTTATAATTTCGGTTTTTTATTGTTTAAAAAATTATTATAATTTTATAGAATGATATACTTTTTTTGTGTTTTTGACGAAATTTGAATTTTGAAATCGATTTAAATTAATTAAATTTTCTTGGAATTAAAAAAATGAATAAAATTTATAAAAATCGAACAAAACTAATTAATGTGATAAAAATGCCTAAATTAACTCTCCGATTTTATTTATTTTATTCCTTTTAAATTTTTGTAACTAATTTTAAAATAATACCAACTCTGATCTATTTTTATTTATAACACATTCTGGTTTACATTCAACAAAAACGCCTAATTCTAATTTTAGACGAACGTGTTGTTTTTACCATCATCGTATCGTATTTGTGTATAATTTAATTAACAAGAAATTTGAATTATTTCCTAACTTTAATAAAACACGATTAGAATAATGTCTATTACGGTACGTCAATGAGAAATCGGCCATTTTGTTGTAACTATGGCAACCGAATCAAAAACAATACCACTATTGGTTAGCAATTATGGCGCGTTATTTCAAAATCTCTATTAGATTCTAATAGTATTTGTTTTATTTCTTTTGATTTTGTTGTGTTTGGTTAAAATGCCAGATAACCTTCACTAAGACATGTCAATGACATTAAAATTATAAGGAATAGAAGAAGAAAAATTTTAAATTGTTTTATTATGAATAAATTCAATTAATTAATGAATTAAAATAGTTGTTTGAAAAAATTAAATATCATTGATAATGAAAAGAATATTGTTTTTTTTTTCGAAAAAAATATCGTTATTTATTATTTGTAGTGATAAGATAACGTTTGAAAATAGTTTAAGTTATTTACAAATTCATTGATTATAGCTGGAGCGGTTTATTTATTTTTAATTAATCATTAATCAAATTAATTATAAATTATAATAGGCATATCGTAATGGCAGTTAGAAATGAAAACACAGGAAATGTTTATTTGAGTTATAAATTATGCTTTTTTATTTCTAATTGCCAATTATGTATATAAATATTAGAAAGTTCATTAGATTTTTTGATAAATTACCAAAGTGACGCCACTGGATTTTAATACAAAAATCTCTAAATATACAGGATGTACAACGGGATTTCACATCATAGTTGGCCTAGGTTACGTCGTAGTTTGTTTTTTAACTATAAAATGTCAAATGCATAAAGTAAGCTACGACATGACTGTAGTTTTTTTTAATTCAAAATTCAATTATCATAATTCGACTTCAGTTTTCATATTTTTTTTAAATTTAATTTATGTTCAAATACAATATTTTCCATTTAATTAACAATTCTGTTAGGTTAATTGTTTTTTTTAACAATGAAATCAGCTGTGTTGCGGTTAAAAATATAAATCAAGTCGTTTTCAAGGATTTCTAAACTTAATAATAGCCATAATATTTATACAGTACGTTCCATCTAATTTCCTTGACACAATCAAGGCTGCTGCTTTTTTATCTCTATCTCTATCTTTTATTGTTGGTTAAGTATTTTACTTCATAGTTGGCTATGCCTCGGTTGTGTAGTGTCGCAGATCGATTCATACTTCACGACATGTGACATTTGTATGAATCAATCTACGACATTACCAAGGCCTATTGTAGGGTTAAATAGTCTAGTATGATGTTTGTGGTTCGAATTGCCTATACTGTATATGTCTTTAATTAGCCAATTTTTTAAAGTAATTTTTAAGTAAACAACAACAGTTGAAATATAAATGGTGGCGTTATTCTGAATAATTTATGTTCCATTTAAAATTGCATTGAAGCATTACAAAACTGACAGGAATTCCGCTTTTAATAATTATTTATTTTATATATTTTATTTATAATTTTACCTAGTTTAAAATATTTTTTAACAATAATACGATAAAGAAAAATAATTCATTAAAATATTTAAAGAATTTAATTTAATTATCGTGTTAATTATTCCATTGAAATTTCAAAACAATTGAACCAGGATCAATAACGTACGGATTATTATACAGAACTGGCAATTGGAAGTCTTACAAATATACAGAATCGGTAAAAGGTTGAAATATAATAAATTGAACCAAGATCAATAATGCACGGATTATTATAAAGAACTGGCAAGTGTTAAAAATATATAAATTTGGAAAGAATTGGTCAAATGATTAGATTGGAATGGAGATTGGGATTTGTTTAGAATTTCACTCATAAATTTACTAAATAGATGTCGATAAACTTTAATAAATTTTTATTCGTGTTCTTATTTTAAAATTTGTTTTTTTCCGTGTTGCATATACACTTTCATCAACATCGTCGATCGTAAAGTTTAATTTTAGTTTCATGTAATTTAAAGTTACAGTTTGCACTTTTTCCGATATTGCAATATTAACGAATTTGTTATAAAAAAAAACAAATTGATAAAATTTGAACTAATCAACAACACTATTAAAGCCATTAGCCAGTTGACATACCGTTCTGGCAATGTTAATCGGAAACATAAAAGTGTCGTTTAATATTTGAAGGTTATATTTGCAGTGAATGTGAACCGGGCTTAACGCTTCGTTTATTTTTAATTTAAAGTTCGACACAATTATTGAATTTTTTTAGTTTTTTGTTTCTAAAAAAACCATTAGATTAAATTACGTTTTCTATCTCAACTGTTAGAGACTTGAGTCATCATTCTACTTATTGTTAGTATATGTTGATTTTTTTCTAATAATAAAAAAATTAATCTAAATAAACAATTCTATGAATTTTAGATTATTTTTGAAGATAAACGAGAAATAGAGAGAGAGTTAGAAAAAATTAGAGGCGAATCAAATAGTTTCGAGTTGAATTCGTTGAAGTTTTCTCTAAAAATAGTTTGTCACATTTATTTATTTATTTCATTGTCATTATTCTTATTATAATTATTATCATTTATTATTAATTTTATTCATGGAAGGAGTAGAAGAAGAAGAATTTAGTTTAAGTTATTTATAATTTTAAATGAGCTGGCTTTTTAATATTACAAAGATTATTTATCTCCTTGAATTTATAAATAACATTATTGTTGATTTTTCTTATTTCCATCCATTATTATTATGTTTAATTTTTATCGTTTAACATTAATTTTCAGGAAAATTTCAGTGAAAGTTCACCTTTTTATTTATCTATTCATTTATTATAAAACCACGAACATTTGGCTCGTTTTTGAAACATTTTTTCCTTATTTAACAACATATAATGATTGTTATGAAACACGTTGTAGTGATTAAAATTTCTTTATCAATAACACTTGAATAAATTGAAATTAATTGGTACAGATTATAATTAAAACATATGTAACTTATACAGGGTGTACATCGAATAGGCTTTGATGAATCGAGTCGTAGCTTGTTTCGTACTTTACTACATTTTGACATTTGTTGAATTAAAAAACATGGCTAACTACGAGGCAAAATTTTGTTACAG
Organism: Hycleus phaleratus; assembly: GCA_013841185.1. NCBI lineage: Eukaryota > Metazoa > Arthropoda > Insecta > Coleoptera > Meloidae > Hycleus > Hycleus phaleratus. Next base: position 11,899 of record JACDRP010000698.1, on the reverse strand, counting down.
AATAATAATGTCGCACAGTTGGCTATGATTTTGTTATTTAGTGTATGAACCAATCTAAGATACTATATAACGAGAATATAGCCAACTGTGATATTTGTCACACTTCAAATATTACTATTCTTTAATTTAAATTAAAATTTTAATAGCAATAATAATAGTAGGGATGAGTCATAGAATAATTTTTGTTTTTATTAAGCATTGTCAGTTTTATTATACGGAAGTTAAATTTAAAATTAATTTAACTAATTGATGATAATTTTTATTTTTTCAATATTTATACGTATAATTGGCTATGACTTGGTTATATAGTGTCGTAGATTGATTCGTATTCTCAAATTTACCCAATTCGTTACTATAACAACGTTGGAGATCGACAAACTCTTTGATTAGAGCTTATTAGTCGTATTCTCTAACTTTTAACGTTAGAGACCGACATCGAATTCTATGATATGTTGTCATGGTAACGATTCATTAGAAAGTTAGAGAATACGATTGATTAATGTATTTTACAAATCGTTGATTTGTTTCACTAAAATCGGAACCAATAGCGTTGTTCACCCTGTATATAAATTTAGTTGCATTTTGATTTGATTTAATAGATGTGGTTTAATTGAAAGTGTCAAAAATAATTCTATTGTTTTATTATAATAGTAATAATAATTATTATTGTGGCTTTATGTTATTTATAAATATTTAAATAGCCTTGATTTTATTTCGTTTTCTCATTAATTTTTTCTATTTTATATTATTTAACGATTTTTCTATCAAAACAACTATTGACATTTGAAAATGATTCAATAATTATGTTTTTCAGCAACAAAATTAGTCATATCTGTTAATTGTGGGAAAATACACAAATGGCAAGATAAACTAAAAACATACAACACAAAGAAAGTTATCGGTAGAGATTTTTATTTTTATACTTTTAATTGATATTGCCATGAGTGTATATTGTCTTACAGATATTTAAATACTCTCAATTTAGTTCATTTTCATATCGATTTTTTCTAGTTTTGTTTTATTTAACGATTTTTTTATCAAAACAACTATTGACATGCTTTTTAAGCAACAAAATTAGTCATATCTGTATTATAATGAATCTCATTATGATACTGATATTTTTAATAGCGTGCAAGTACATACAGGGTGTTTCACGGTATTTATGGTTACTGCTAGGAGAAATACCGTGAAACAGACCAAAGCATATGACATCAATTCATAGGTAAATAGATTTTCTATTATTATGTTTTTAGTTGATATTGCCGTTAGTGTATATTGTTCTTTCAAATTTCATTAAAACAATCAAGTTTGTTTATTGATTACAACAATCCTGTTTGTTTGGCATGTACGCATGTCGTTTTTTTTCCTCCTTTTGCCTTTATCGTTAATTAAATTTGTGTGTTAATTGATCTCATCTTTAATATTTGATCAAGATAGTAGGATTTATATTTAAATGATCATAATATCAGGGGTGGTGGTTTATATATTTTTCTACCCTGTTCAATATTTCATTTGATTTATATTAGGAAACTTTATAAACTAAAACAATATAGAAAATAAACTAGGGGAGGAAAAATCTAGTTTTATGATAACTTAATAAATATTACTTAGTTCTTCGTGTTGTAATTTTTTTTTGTATTATTTTAGCTTGTTCTTTGCTGTCGTTTTCTGTCCAGACAACTCTCAATATGATTAAAGTTTCATGATTGTTTTTTGTTGCCCGCCTGCTACATCACCACCCTTAAATTTTTTATTGCCTTTAAAGTGGAAATTTTCCCGAACTTTAACTTTGGAATATTGTTAGAGAACATTTAATACCGAAATTGTTCTATTATCAAAAAAAATTACTTACAAATTCGAAGATTTTCAATTTAAATTCTCTATCGCGACATAAATCTACAAATTTCCTTTTTTAAAGAAAATTATTACTAGAAAAACGATTTTTTCAAATATTTACGGGGTGGAGACGTTATTTTTCTCTAAGTTTTCTGTTCACGTGTCAAATTTAGTGAAGTATGAAGTAAACTACGACTCTATATAATGGAAAGCATGGCCAACTGCGAACTGTACACCTTATACAAGGTGGTTTACATAAGTTGTATTCTGTTGTTTAAAAATTAGTAGATTAGGTGAAACAGTCTGTAATTCGCCACCTTAAAGTTGGCTGTCTTTGTTGTTTGTTCTCTACTTATTAGTCCAATGTATGTATGAAACAAGCTACGACTCTATATAACGTGGTTCATCTCAAGTTGTAGTTTTTCCAAAATTAGGTAAAACAGTCTGTATTTCCCCCGTCAAAGTTGGCTGTGCTTTTGTTAGTTTGTTTCCTATTCATCCGTCAAATCTACTCAACTATGAAACAAGCTACGACTCTATAAAATAAAGAATAACATGGCCAACTGCAATACGCTATATAATGTGGTTGATTTGAAGGTTTTATTTGGAATGTTGGAAAGTAAATTATTTCGAATATTAGGTGAAACTGTCTGTAATAGAAGAACACACAATAAATTTATCTTATTGATTTTCTTACTTAATGTAGAGAGGAAATCGTGTATAAAAAAGTGGGTCATATTAATTTTTTCAAGCATGCAAAACTAATTTAAATCTTCAATTTTACTTTTTTTTGCTTTTTAATAATAAGAACAATTGATGTTTTTTTGTTTGATATAATTAATATTTATGTAAAGCAATTTAAATTGGAGAACCTTTTTTATTATTAATTTAATTGTTTACACAGGCACAATTTCGCTATAAATTCAAGATTTTTTTAAATTAGTTCTTTTATTAATCTCCTATTCCAAATAATTGGAGTTATTGCGCATAGAACTGCGCAATATTGATATATATTGTAATTACTTGAAATGCCTGTACTGTATATCAAATGTACTATAATAAATTATCTCATAGTTGGCCTTGTTTTTGCTTTAATAAAACACATCATCATAAATGTAGTAAAATATGAACCAATCTAGGAGACACTGTAACCAAAAGCATGGCCAACTTCGAGGTGAAATATTATTGTTTGATCGTGTAGTTTCTATTGAATAATCCTAGGAATATTTGAGGGATCAATAATTCCAATAATGAATAAATAATAACAAATAACAACATTGAGAAAAATAAACGAGTAAATTCTTTTATAACTAACTACTAAAACCAAATAAACATAAAGAAAATTAATGATTTTAACAAATTAAATGTCATCGTGTTGGATGTTTGCCAGATTTATGAAGTAAATTGTGATTAATTAAAATTGAGTGACTAATGAAAATGTATAAAATAATTAGAATTTATAAACATTGGAAAATAGAGAAAAAGAGAATTTTATTATTAAACAAACATCGTATAAACAAATAATTAAATTACGTTTAAAATACACATCAATTTGAACTCTATTCATGTTGAGTCAATAAATAAAATTTAACGCACATGCGCACTACTATTCGAATTGATACAGATAGATCTACAAATAATATGGAACCATTCGGGATGCCGTACCTGTATATTGTCTTCATCCAAAAAATATCGTATTGGTTGTCTATAAGGGCGCGAAATTTAAAAATAACTAATAACCTTACAATATATCATTAAAAACAAAACACTCGATTAATATAAAGGCGCCAAATTTTAAAATAACCAATAACGATATCTTTAAGGTTACCTGATAGTTACCAACAAAGTATAGATAAAGTTAGTAGTTTGTAGTTTCGTAAAGGATTAAATTAGTAAAAGTTAGGAACTTTTATTCCGTTATGTTCTCATCTATCTTCCATTAAATAAGCGAATTTAATATACTTTATATAATATAATATAGTTTACATGCAACTAATATCTATGCCAATACTGTATGTTTAGCTTAATTTCCATAAATGTTTTTTATAATTAATTCAATAATTGTCTTAACTACATTGATTTTAATCATTGGTCAGTTTAGTTGTTACGAAATGATATTTCTGTATCGTAATACATCTCATTATCGTACAATTATGATTATAATTTCTTCTCTATCAAGTTGACATTGCTATATTATTGCTTTAAAAAAAAAAACAACCACAATAGTTACTACAACAGAAAACAAATTACAGTAATTTTCATTTAATCATAGTTTATTTGATAAAGGTAATAAATTTTTGTTTTCGTAATGTGCAATGGTTCAGCGAACTGAAAACATTTTATTAGATCGTCTTTTCTTTTTCTTTTTTTGTAAATAATTCGCCAATAGCAACGTTTTGTTGTATTATTTTCAAAAGGAATCAGTAAATAAATAAATCTATTGACTGTTTGATAATATACACGGTGTACAACGATTTATTAAAGTTGGCTGTTTTGGTTTCGTAATGTCGTAGATTGGTTCATACTAAATTCGACGTTGTTAATCAAGGCGTGCTAGATTCCTCAGCATTATAGTAAATCTAGTGATCTAGTGCTGGAATCACAAAAGTAGTAGAAAGCGGGAAATTTGAGGTTATATTTTTGATCTGTAAACATTAAACTCCCTAACTTTTTGTTTCTAGTTCTAGTTCTAGTGACTTTTTCTGCGTAAATCCAACTATAATAAAAAAGGACTGGGATGAGAGAAATGGATCTAGCTAAATAATAATGTTATGAGTTAATATCGCCAGTTTGGTATATTATAGCCGTTATGTTATTTTTTCGTGGAACATTCTGTATAAAAATCGAATATATAATTAAATGTGACCTTTTTTTTTAAAATTGGTGTCTTAATTATCGATTTGTTTTTAATTTTAGGTTGAATTGAATTCGATTTTTCACTAGATTAAAATTTCAATAATTAAATATTACGATAAGAAAATGGGAGACGAAATACGAATTATATTCTGTGTGTAATATAAACTGGTTTTTTTTAAACAAAATAAAATAAAATAAAAAAAAAAATTATACGACAACAAAGAAACGAAACGAATTAAATTCCTGAAGTTCATTGCCTATTTTTAACACTCTACATAACTAACGCCTACATTGAAAATTATAATAAATTTGAAAATAAATAAGAAAATTGGATTTTCATTAAATTTGACGTTTGAACGAATTACAGACGTACTTTTTATCCGAAAAAAAAACCAAGATCGGATTTACCCTTGTTAAAATCATAATAACTCGACGATGATGATGATAATGATGATGATAGAATAACAAATTGATTACGTAAATGAAGAAATAACTAAGGCCATGATGGTGATATAATATAAAGTATCTCTAATCGAACATTAATTATTTTTGTTTCCTTCTAATCAATTAATTCTTATCAAATCACGACAAATAATAATAATGATAGGTTAGAAAACGTAAGGGTCTTGATACAAAAAAGTGGCCTTCACTCGAATATTTTTTACAATTTCATTATTATCAGATCTTTCAATTATTTCTTAACGATTTCACCATTATGCTAAAACAATAGAAACAAATATAAATCGTGTTCTAATCGAATTAATTGAACCATAATCTACACGAAATTAACACAATTAACCGAATGACGTAATAATAATGTGTAGTTGAGCAACCCACGTTTGCACGAATTCAAATTGAATCATGCGCAGTGTCAGTTAACCTAGAAAATTTGAAATTTTGGCCCGAATTAACGGACACAATTTTGTAGCCATTTCGATGGGTCGTACTGTATATGATAATAAATGCATGTACTTTCACCCATAACTCTTCGAAAAACCGATGTCAAGGGTCATCTTAACAAAGATATTTCTGTGTATGTATTTGTGTGTGTGTGTGCCATAATAATTATAAGCTTTGAAGTAATTTAAATGTTAGCATTTTAAATTTCGTCCCATTAAAGCAAATTACTCTTATTAATAATTGTAATGATGATAATTAAAAATATGATTATTATTATTATGATTATTTTTATACAGAAATTATAAGATAATCAATTAGGTCTTTGATAATTCGAAATTTGTTTTTTAGCTAGATTTTTATTGAAACATCACTATAGTAAATCTAGGCACGTAGTGTAAAGTTTTAAATTAACTACCAACTTTATAGTTCAATTGTTAGTAACTTTGATATGTTGATAGATGGTAAAATCTGTATCCTTGTGTTGGTAATACTGGTCTACTGATACTCGTTTGTTTATAGATCAACAACTTAACCTAAAATTGAGCATTTTTCGAAATTTTAATTTAAATTCTCCCGCCTTCTACTACTTTACAATGAACAATCCTATTACTAGATCACTAGATTTACTATAAAAGCTAATAAATCGGTATGGCGTCACTAATTCGTTTAACAAAGCGCATGCGCAATTCACTTAATTGTTTTAAACGCGCCCTATTTGAATGACTGTAGAATTAACCTAAAAATTGTTGAATTCCTTTGAAAAATATCGGAATTTCCCCTTTTGAATCAGTATAAAAGTTTTAAAAATAGACGTACTTGTTTTTATATTTCATTTCTGTTGCGTATTTTTGTAATTGGAAATTATTCCTCTTTGAATTACAGATTTATTTTCCATGTTGTGTATGTAATGATTGTTTTTTTTTTTTTTACATAAATTTATATCTGTATTGTGCCTAAGGGCCATTCACATTATACTCTTTATTATTATTATCATCATTATTATTATTATTATTGTATATCTTTATTCAATTTTATTTTGATAATATCAGGGCAGTAACATTTCTATTTCTGTCTTTTTCTTTTCTAAATTTTTATTTGGCTATGAAAAAAGACAAAATGATTTATTGCATGTTCATATTTGTTTTATTTATTAAACGAGAAACGTATATGGTAAAGGTGGTGGTAGTAATTTAGGAATAAAATAAAAAGACACAATTACAAACTTTGTTAATTAAACTTTATTATTCAACCTATCTAAATGTAACTTTAATATCGTTGTAATAAATAAGTTTGTTTTTTTTTATTTCTAAGTTTTATTATTAGTATTCTAAAATTAAGAACAATATTAATTTCATTTGTTTTCTTAGAATTTGATAATCTGAAAGAGTGAGATAGATACAGGGTGTACGATATTTCAACACATATTTGTCTTGTTACGTAGTGTCGTAGCTAGATTCGGTTGTTTTCCTATTGTCAAATTTAATACACACTGATTATACGATTTTATTTAGAAAAAATCTCATTGGTTCTAATATAAAGGCGCAATATTTGAAAATAACCAATTACCATTAACAACAAGATACTTGGTTTTGTAGTAAAGGCGCCAAATTTTAAAACAACCAATGATTTACAAGAAAACATTTTTATTATGTTCGTGTGATTGAATTTCAATACCAACTAAGAATACATAAAGTTGCTAAATTGGTTAATGTTAGGGACTTTTATTGCATTATAGAGTTAATTTTCCATTAAGTGAATGAATTTCATATACTATTCAGGTATTATTCGGCTTGTTAGTTGGCCATTCATTTGGGAACCTATTAGCGTAGCTTGGTTCATAATTTAATATTTAAACAAGAGAACATCTATGTATACTATCTAGGCAAATTTACAGATCAAATTTGATATTTCTAGTACAATTGCCAATACTGTATATGTTAGAATAATCAACTAATTTGTAATAAATTTGAAAATTGTTAATAGTTATCGAGTTGAGAGACTAGAATTGATATCATTACTACAGAGGATTGCTGCAGTAGATATAAACTTTAAGCTCACTTAATCCGTCCTACTCTCTCTAAATCTTTCTTTCTCTTTATCCATCTATTTCTCTCTCTAATCTATATTATTATAAAGATAAAAATAACGAACGGTAGAATTGTAAATTGCCTAGGAATTTGTGAAATGATAAAATTATAACCTCTTATAATTATTAATTTGGAGATAATAAATAAATAGAAAGAGATAGAATAATTTCAATTATAGTTAACTTTGATCAATGTTTATTTTGAAAATTGTAATTAAGACGATGTACAATAAACATTTACAAATATTTATTTTATAATCAAAACATAAATATCAATAAACAACGGAAGTCTCATCAATATTAAACGAGCATCCGTAGCGATACTATTAAATTTTTAAAAGATCCTCATTGTCACAAATAGTTTCATCAATATTTGATAGAGGGCGCATAGTCAGTAAAACGATGTACTCCATATACAGTACAGGCGATTTCAATCGATACATAATTACAAATTTCAACAATTTAAACAGGGAATAATTGCGTAAAAATCGTTAGAATTGTTATTTATTATGTGAATGGTTCGTTTGCCTTTACTGTATAACTACGAGTATTTGACGTTGATTTATTTTATAGTAGGCTAAGCTGTACTGTCGTAGCTTTGTTCAACCGTTTAAAACTACATTAACAAATGCCAAATTCAGTTCAGTATGAATTAATCTACGATATAACCATAAATTTAGTGAAATTTAAGTATAAATTGGCAATTTGAAATGGAAACATATTTTAAAATTGAATAATCGTTTCTGTGTTTCGCCTCCATTTGCCAGTATTGTGTGAAGATTCATTTTTATTTTTGTTTGTTACAGGTAAGCTTTCTGGATTATTATTTTTAAATACGCCCTCTATCGTCAATAAAGTGAGTTTATAGTTGATTTAATTAATTTAAAATACTCTTACTCTATTGGTTGATTTTATTTTTAACTCGTACTGTAATAATTGTCATTCTAATTCAGTTTTATTATTTATTCAAATTTACAATTAACAAAATTGTTAAATGGAGATAAAGTGTTGAAATTATTTCTTTTGTTTTTGTTGTTTTTTTTTTTTTTTTTAATTTAAATTATGTTGAAGGGTTGAAATTATAAAAGTTTTCTATTTACAACCCTTAGAGTCCTTTGTTTTTATTTCTATTTTATTTTAAGATTAAATTGAAGTTTGTAATACGAACTTAATAAAGTTAAATCTCACTAACAATAAGATTTATAACTTTTGCCAACTAATTTATCGTTGAGTTAATTTCGAAATTATCGAATATAGTCTTTATGAATTTTTATAATTAATTAATTAATTAATTAATAGTTTAAATTTCGATTACTATAAATTTCAATATTACTAGATACACACAAAATTGGATATTTCAAACTGAATTGCACAATGTAAATATAAGTAACCCCTTTCTGTTTTATTATCGATTATTAGTTTAGGGTACTATAGAGGGTTGGGGTTGGTTTATATAGTTGGGGGTGGTGGAGGAGAATGTAAACGACTATCATGTATTTAACTTTTATACGGTTGAGTAATTCCATATTGTTGTTTATATAATGGCTAATATTAAATAATTAGGCCATTTGCAGTACTGATTTTAATTTGATTAGATTTTATTATCGGTCACTTTAAAAAAATTATACTAAAGTCTGGTTCACAATAACGCATCAGAATTGCACAAAACAAGTACGCATGTACTGTTGAGTTTGGCAATTTTAAATCGCGCGCCTTATAAATGGATTGCTAAACTTGTATAACCAGATTTTTCGAATATTTATACTGTGCTGGAAATTGTAGTAGAAGCACACTTGCCGTTACTGTATTTTATGTAGTATTTCGAGTTTGTGGAAAATATACATAAAAATACCACTTGTTCAATTCGGCATCTTTGTTTTCATGTTCTCCATCTTTTGCTCTAATTTAAACATAAACCTTGCATCGTTAAAGATGAAAGAATATTATTTATATTTAAGTATTTATATTTTAAGAGGGTGGATGGATGGATGAGTGAGTGAGATAGAGATAATTTATTTTGTTCAATTTTTAAGGGTGAAATTTGAGATAAGTTATATGATGATGTTATATATATTTTATGTAAACATATACATATACAAAACAGTATTATTGATTTTAACCATCGAGTCTCTGAATTTAAATGGAGAAATACTTTGAATAGTCTATTCTATTCGTTAGGTAGTAAGGGGGTGGAAAACGAAGAAATAGGGTTGGCGGTGGTGGGTTGGTGGAGGGCCACAGACATTTTATCAGATAACGAATTTGGTATAATTAATTTTGTATCAAGCCAACAATGAAATTTTCTTAATTAATAATATTTAATTACAATTAAATATAATAAAAATTTTTGAGGTTATTATTTGATATTTAAATAATGAATTAATATTATAAAAATCAATTATTGCAAAATTGTCGATTTTATTTCAGTTTTTTTATAGAAATTGACAATTTTTATTATCCGATCCGCTATTCAATTTTAAATTGAAACGTACAATTCAACCTAAAGCTGTGTCTGTACGAATATTTATATTACTTGTATATCAACCCATTTTTTTTAAATTTTCATCATGTTAATAGTCACAATATAAAATGTAGAAGCCTACTTCATATTTGGTTAAATTTAACATTAATTAATCCAATAAATGACCGAACTAAGCTACGACTTACGTACCAGATTAAAATACATCTTATATAACGAACAAATAAACGAAGGGTGTCGTTTCTTGTTTCTTGTACATAAATCTTGATGTTGCTAGTTAGAATTGCCACCTCTGTATAAAATACAGTTGGCTATGCTTTCATTTTTAACTAAATTTAGCATTATTTGAATGTGCGAACTAAGCTACGATATTACTTGCCAGATTCAAATATACCCTGTATAAGCAATAAATAAACGAAGTAATTCTTTGTGTTTTAAATGTAAATATTGATGCTTCTAGTTAGATTTGCCCGTTCGGTATAGAAACCTTTGGTTTATAATACAGTTGGCTTTGTCGTCTCATAGCCGGCTCCATATTTGTCTAAATTTGACATTTGTTGCTTAAATGGCCGAACTAAGTTACGACACTATTGAAATACACCCAGTGGATGAAGGGAGTCGTTACTTATTTATAAATTTTGACAAATTGAAAGTGACACAATAAAAATAGCACAACAGTTTTTAATATTTTGTTGTTAATAAATCTTATTGTAGATTTTTTTATTCTTTTTTATTATCAAGGAAAAAAAATTTAAACCTTTAGGGACGATTTATCTTATTCGCACAGACATTTCTAGGGCTTTATCCTCATAAATATTTTAGGGGAGTGTATTTCAAGATAATTGAAAATACACTACACACGTTTAGTTTTTCAATAAATAAATAAAATCAATATTTATTTGGATGCTTGTAAATAATTTTAAATTCTGTAAAAATGTAAATATCCAATCTATCGATTTGACGTTGAAATTCGTTCTTTTGTTATTTTCTTTCTACCATCTTGTTACACAAATTATAACCTACAATATTCAAGTGCAATAATAGTCGTAATAGTAGTTTAAAATTAATTAATTATAAAAGTAATAATAATTTAACAGTAAACGCATGCGCTCTATTCTAGGGAAACAAAATAACCAACCCCTCAGATGAAATATACAGGGCGTTCTACAGTATTCCACCTAGAAATAGGCCATTACTGCGATTAATTCGAGTCGTAACTTGATTCTACTATTGACGATATTTATAAATTTTCTATTTAAAATAAACGCACGTATAAAGCTCGATCTTCTTACGTGTCCGAATTGAAGAAATTAGTTTTAATTGAATCGAGTCGTAATTTAATTCGTTTCTATCTAATTGACAATATTTTCAATCGAAAATAAGCATTCGAATAGAGCTCGATCTTACGTGATTAAAAATCGTTAAAATGTATTGTACACCCTGTATATTGTACAATCTCCCAGTTTCAGGGACCTGTAATTTGCGATTTCAATTTTCAGGATATATACAGCATATAGAAATAGATATTTATATGGAAGTTTATTTCTATTTTCTATCTCTATTTTTGTTTTATACGATAATTCATTTCTATGGTTAATAATTGCAGCCATAATTCTTTTTTCTTTCTCTTTCTCTTTCATTATTTTTTAAATGGAAATTGTATCATTAAAAGGGAATAACGTTATCCATTTTCTTTGATAATTTTCTATATTGCTTATGTCGGTGATATTAAATAACAATTA